>DWNE01009628.1:0-10801 GCA_018249875.1 Cecropterus toxeus
GTAGTATAGCAAACTCCTGCCATTTTTTTGAGCTGTATTTGTATGCAACGCTTAATCTAGTACATATTTGATCGAAGCTGCCCACGGTTATCAGTAAGCCACATCCTACACAACAGGGATTCTTCCAAGAACTAAGATGATCGCCTCATATGAAAGTGAGATGTCAGTAATATCATTCCACCGAAGCAATAAGTGTGGCGGCGGTACTTCCCGGTCGAACCATATCCTCGACTCATTTGCTCATTTGCCACAACAAAATCATAAATAAAACATTTAATTTGTCCGTTAAATGGAAGCCTGTATTACTACAACCTTACCTGAATTTAGTATATCAACGCAAAAGCAAAGTAAAGCAAAGCTAATTTGAATTGGCCATCCCATAATTTCTGAGCCGTGTTTAAATTCAAAGTGCGAATCAGTATGCAAACGAGTCGCCCGACACCTGGCGGATCGCTTACGTTGTAATTGCTTTTTCTAATTAACAAATCGCTCAATTAATGCTCGAAAATGTTATTATTGTATGATTTTTGCTGGACTCCTACCGGCTAAAACCCCACGGTGTTCCTCTGTACGCCCTTTGCCGGGATTGCGGGTATGCTAACAGCACTCGTTCGCAGTCCCGACGGCATCTGCCCTCGGCAGGGCCCATCTCTTTTTAGAATGGGGCTAGAGTTACTCCATCCCATTATCTTAGAGGTGCGCGCGGGAATACCACGTACGCCACCTCGAGGCTTAGTACTTTGGCGCCGGATACCCCCGTATCCCGCGTAACGGACGGTAATCAATTTAGTCAGCGTTCTTGAGTTTGGGTATCCCGGAGCACAATCTGCGAAAGTTACAATTGCCATCCAGTTAACAAATGGGTCGGCCAAAATAAAGCCGGTCGTCAAGAATGAATAGTCTCCATTTGTTAATTTTGCCGTCTTCTCAGAAAATGCCGCCCTGGGTTGGCCGCCAGCTCTGCCCCGGCATCTCTGGTCATCATCCGGTTTCTCTACACTTAGTATTTGGTTATTGCCGCTCACGCCGCACTAACATAAAGACTGCGTTGCTATTTTTAAGAAGTATATATATATGTATATATGTCATATCTTAAACATGACATAAAACACAATAAAGTAGCATTAGGAGTACCAGGAGTTTGTATTATAATGCCATTACTGCGTTTACATTGATTAGCTTATGAAATTCTGATTAGAAATATGGGCTATGTATACATTGCTATATTATATTGTTAGTAGATTCATAAGACATACTTATAATTAAAACATTGCTAAGTAATTAAGTTATTTAAAAAGTACGATTTTTTTAAATATTAATTGGTCAACACGTAGATCAAAACGCTTTGTCTAAATAAGAAAGATATGGTGTTACAGTAGTGCCAATACACTCACAATACTAAAGATTATATTATATTTTATTTATTTAATATCATTCCACGATCATTCCCCTGACGTACAATATATAAAAACAATTGTCATAACACTGATTTATTTAAGAGCTTGGTCTATCGGTAATAATTAGCATTTATTTTAATGGATCCATTATAATATACTCTTAATGAGTAAGGACCTCATTAAACATTTATTTCTTTTTGCTTTCAGTATAATCGTTATTAAGGACGGGTACCTTATAAATAATTTAATCAGTTCTAAGAAGGACTACGATAAGGTTACCGTTTTTAGTACATAATTCGTGATGTAGAATATGGGGTGGAAAGAAATTGTTTATTTTGAATTTTAGGTGAACTTCTGGTTTCGTAGTCGGCTTTAAATACTATGGGCAGTTGTCACTAGTGCAATTTGTTATTCCATATTTTTTGAATAACCCCTTTTGCAAGCAGTTCATTGAAGGCTATCAGATAGGTAAGTTTTTTAAAATCTTGAAGTAGCAAATGAAAATGCAAGTCAACTGATGATAAGTGGCCACTGCTGCCAGTGTTCATTTGTTATCAACCCCAGATTAGATCAGTGTCTAACCTGAGGTGCGTTGGTACTCCTACGGGCCACTTTGAGCCGTTTCAGATAAATATGATGCCCATACCCCATCTTTTTTTTTGTAACAAGGGGGACACCTGCAAAAGCTACCCGACGCCGTGGGAGCAACGCTGGGTTATGTGTGATTTTTACCGCACTAAAACCCCCTCGGTGGCCGTCCACAGCGCTGCATGGAGGACTCCGGGATCTCCAACGGAACATAATCGGAGTCCTCCGAGTGCGATGCCCCTTTTGGGCTCTCACTGGTGAGCATTATCGCTCACCGTGCCTTCAGATGTTACGACGGTAAGCGACCACACTGCCGTCGTCCTTCCTGGGGTCGCATGGCTGGACGGTTTGAGCTCCCTCTTGCCGCCTGCAACCCCGGAAGCCCCTTTCAGTCGCCTCTTACGACAGGCAGGGAATACCGTAGCCCATACCCCACCTATCAGACCAAATCCCAACAACGCTTGACGCAGCTGTTAATAGACAAAAATAAATGAAATTATATGGACTTATTTTTTTATTAAGAAATGCCCTCCTGATTTACTGTACACTTACACTACCATGTAACAAACAACCAGGTGGCATAATATACACAAATCACTAAAATCTGAATTTGCCTGTATCATTATCGAATATCTATACGCGAGATTTTGCTTTTCACTAGAAATAAGTGTGGTAGTGATACCTCGTTCGAATTACTATTTCTATCACCTTTCAAAAACATTTTTCTTTTAATCTATGTCATATAGCTAATAATCTTAACACATCACATAATAATATGGGTGACTTTAATATTACGCCACTAATCTCACGTAATACAAGCAGCTTAATTATGTACCTACAGCTCTACCGAGTTTAAGTATTACATATGACTTCTCGAATAAATGTTTAGTTTACTTTTAACAAGGGAATGAGAATAACATTGTACATTATTTTTATTTTATTTTGCAGAGTGGTAAAATTTGTGTTTTCAGCGATAGCCGTAATTGTCTGATTTATGAGAGAATTGTTTACACTCATGAGTTGTTTTACAATATGTAGTTTGGAAAGTTTATTGGGAACTATCTTCTTCGACACACCATGGATGTCTCGCGGATTAGTTGTTAATAGGTTTGTCGGATATCAGATTTAGTATTCAAATATATCCATTTTATTTCAACCTATTATTTCAATTTATATCGCCTTGTTTCTAAAGAAACACAATTGTTCCTCTTTATAATGCGGGGTGTATTACAATAGTACAAGAAAACCCTTTTATCACTGAGCCACTAGGGTTGATTCTAAAATATATCATCAAGTTTTATTTGTCCTTAACAAAGGACTTGAGCGTTTTCCTTGTATATACAATAAAAAACTTCGATCGTTGTATCAATCAGTCCTGGTCAATCGCAATAGGGAAAGAAATGGAGAAATCGTATTGTGACCAGGGGACTGTTTTATGAGCACAATTGCTCTATAAAACAGTCCCCTGGTTCGCTTCTGTGCGATTACTTTGCCATCAATTGCTGACACTGGATTGAGAGGTGGGCTTTTAGTAAGGACTTATGTTAATCCGTCTTTCGAGAACTCAAACTATCATGCTTTTATGTTTCATCGTAAAGAAAAGTAAGTACATAAGTGACATTAAACTTAATACGCAAATAATTGAAAAAAAATATCATGATTCATTGATAAGGTTATTCATGAATTTGGACATAAGATTATGACATTTATAAGGCATTTCTTTACTATGTTAAATGTATTTTAAATGAGTATTTTTAAACAAACACAGTGAGTATTTGCATAACAAATGGTATTTTACTGTGTGTTCATTTATTTAAATATCCTATCTTCTGACAACGGACATAGTTAAATAATGACTACTACAGATTGAATGAGAAACGTATATTTGTAACTGCGGCTAACTAGAAGGTGTGTTTTATTTTAAAAAATCGACTATAAATCTATGATAGTGTCTTTTTTTAACAAAGGCTATACATCGGTAGGCGGGTATATGTTTCCAACAAATGGCTTGAAATAGAACTGAAGGTATATTTTTTAAACAACAACTACTACGTATAGGAAGGCACGTATATTTTTCGAACAACGGGTTCGTGCCTTACTATAAATTAAACCTGTATAGTATCTGCAGAGTCACGCTCAGATGTGTAGAACGTAAGAACATATTACTTACAAAGGATGAAGTAGAGCTAAGTGCTAAAAATGAATTTTCTTCCCCAATAGATTATTTAACGTACGTAAATTTGTATTTGCTACATCTGTTATCTAAAATAGATTGAACAATAATACTAGATAATCAATTTTTGAACCAAAATAATATAAATTATATTTTAGTATGATGATGCTCTACTTTGGGATATTTTTAAAACGAGTATGCTCATATGTCCGCAGATTATTATATACCATGAGACACTTGTTGTATATTGATTACGAGTATAATGCGGGTAATCTACATTCCACTTACTGATATTAATCATTTAAATTCAGCCTCCACAATTTCAATAATATCCATACTAACATCATAATTAACTTAAAAGTTATATTTTAAGTTCGATTTCAAAGTGTGAAACTTAAGTAATTAATCAATAATAGTGCCAAACAATATTCGATAGCACCATCAGTCCCTTGATTGGCTTTAACTTGTCTTTCGTTTGTAATAAACTAATTTAGTTTCAGCCGGGGTTTAGAACTGCGTGCTCCAATTAATTCGACAAATCTATTATTCCACGGAGTGCGTTGACAAACATAGTTAGAATCGAAATGATTATAGTCGGTTTTCCTTAGTAAATGAACAATATGAAGCAGCCAGGGGATTGATTAGGAAACAGGAGCAAGCTGTAGGCATAAATCTATTGGCGAAATTCAAGTAGCGATAAGGTGATAACTATTAACATCAGATGATCAGTTTCTGGCGTAATTAAGACTTAGACAACATATGTATGAACGACAGTGGCCACTTAATATTATGTAAGCCAAGAGTATTCAATTTATTTTGTCAAGTCTAAGGCAAACGTTATTACAATATTTAAATCTTGTTAGATTTGCTATAAATCTGTATTTTTCTGCAAATCCTCGTTAAAGCAGCGTGATCGAGCATGCTCCAGGCTCCCTATAATTGTCGAGAGACACTCGATCCAACATAAAAGAATATTGCAGTTATTCGAGAATACTGAATCTTTTTTCTCTTAGAGATACGTAAAGAAATAGTTCTCAAAATTAAAATAACAAATGATAAATTTAGGAAAATAAATAAAGGAAACCTTGTGTTATCAACATCTGTTTCTGTCTTGAAATTTGATCTTTTAATTGTACGAAAGATAAATTGAGGAACATAAGTTATCTGCGGCACGAAAGAGAGAGAAATGGGGAGAAATAGCTTTTCTTTTCATTTGGAGTGCCGGCTAATGTCGGCTCTAGGGTTGGCACTGTTGATAATAGAAGAAAGCCTTTGATATTCATATAATAAACTATTTTATTTTAATTTAGTAAACCTTAAAATTGACGTAGTAGCTTGTTTAAATACAAATAATATAAATTTTACAGCGCAAGAGAAAAAATATTTCATGTGAATTGTTTATAAAGTGTAGTGTTTTAATTACAGTTCAGTACCTATCTACCCCGATTCAATTATGGGTTATATCTAGTGAGCATTTAAAGTACGAATTATGGAACTATCTATTACTCGTTACACTTGTCAGTGTTGGAATGTTTCAATTTGCATGTGTCTTTTTTATCAAACATACAATAACGCTATAACGCTTCTACACTCATAGCTCCCACACTAGGATTTTCTCCTGTGTCGTAGGTGCCATGGACACACACAAAGCCGAATACACGAATACCCAGACCCAGAACAGAAATATAAATTCATCATTCAGTCAAAAATAACAATGAAAATGAATAAATCTTATAATTAAAAGTTTTTCAGTTCAAAGTGGTCTTTGACAACCCTGATCATGATCGCCGACATCTAGATTTAAGAGCATTATTACGTCATATATCCATTTTGTAAATAGAAAATTGTTCTTCTCCGTCCCATTAGGTAACGTTCTGACGGGGCTGACGCCCATACGTCCATTTCTCCAGTAACTAAGCAACCGTCATGCATGAAGAAAGGGTGTTGCCATCCTCTGATCTAGTAAAAGTTCATCAAACAAAAAGCGCCAAAACTGTCTAAGTGGCCGAGCAGTTTGGCAATAAAGTACAAGGGCAATAGCCTATTTAATAACTCATGCATTTATACAAAATCGAGTTTTAAGAGATTATTAAAATAAAACCAAGCATGTGAAGCTCGTTGGTCGCGCAATGGTTCCGTACCTTAACGATGGTCACTCTAGGAACTACGGCTCAAAAGGCAGTACCCAAGTCGGACAACCTAAGTTAGCTGCAAATTTACATGTTTTGTAAACGGCGCGAGACGTTTCCGTAACTTACTGCAAAAGTACTGATCAACTTTTCCTAACGTCAAAAGGACGTTATAAGTTTTAAAATAACAATACCTATAAGTAAATATACGGTCTGAAGTTTTCCTGAATCCGAACACAAATATTGGATTTGATTCAATGGGTGTTCAGAATACAATCTTGAAATTCAATGTTTACACAGCGTTCTCTACAAATGGGTCGCATGTAGTATTTAGTTTAAATCTACATTCCAATAAATACATATTGTAAGATAATAAATAGTTTGTCATTTTACTGAATCTATACTTATATTGTGCATAGAGACAGGGCAATAGTTGTAATCTACATAAAGCTGATTAAAGAAATAATACATTTTCCCTTCGAATAACTTTTATTTTTAGCAAGTTTGGGAATTCTTTCAATTGCTACTGTAAAAATGTGATATAAATTTAAATAGTAATAACTTTAAATAGAATATATACATTTCATTAACAAAACTAAACAATACCACAACAAACGGACTATAATCATATGTTTAATAACGTTTTCAACAGTTTTGGCTTTATACTTTGAAGATGAAGAACCTTTGTTTAATAAAGAAAAGTAGATAAATAGTCTACGCTTTCTTTTTTATATTAGAGATTTTATATTAATAGCAGACAAGGTGGTAAGTAGCCACTGAAATCCAGGGACACTTAGAACCACGAAATAATTCAAGATAAGATAAGATAAGGGTCTTATTTGAGGGTGGCTACAGGTCCTACCCCTGAGAATTGAGTTGGAACGTCCCGGATAAGTATGTCTGACATAGCGGCGTTTAACGCTGCTGTTAGACAGAAATCCGTGTAGCAATGGTGCTTACAGATTTTTTTACTCTGAAGAACCCACAGAGGGTTCCTACCTTTAAATACTACTTAGATATAAAATATCGTTACTTTTATAACTTTCAAAGTGCAATACTCATATCTCAAAGATTGTTACATGGGATACACTTTCCAGGGAATGCTATGACGAGCAAATACCGTAAACCCCAAGGTTTTTTCAAGTTTCATCAATATGCAAGTTTTATGACGAAAACTACGCTCGTAAAATGAAAATGGGGATTCACTCGGCGGAAAGTGTTGCTTTTATGAAATATCTTAAATTACAGCTAAACAAAGCGGTAAAATGTATGAAGCTAGATCAAAAATAAAGATAATTGTTTGTGTATTTAAATAGTGTCTTTGAACAAGTGAAGTAACTAAACAGCTTACCATCTACTCTTTTTTTAGAGAACTCTCAGATGTGCAGGTTTCCTTACGATGCTTTCCTTCACCGTAAAGCAGTGATAATTAAATTCTAATACGCACATCAACTTAGAAAAATCACTAGTGCCTGGGACTCGAACCTTGAACCCTTGATTGAAAGGCCGACTCTCAAACATTAGGCTATCACGGTTCTAACACTTTTCAATAAAATGATAAATTTAACTTTCTTAAATATCTTACATACTTGTAGAGTTCTCTTCAAGATTCCTCCACTTAAGTAAAACGTTTGTATTAAATGATATCGAAGCCGATAGCCCCTAAAGTTTAGTGACCTCCAAAGTATAGAAGAGCGAATAAGGTTAAGCCGCTCGCGGTTATTCACTCAACTCCCGAATGCGACAGTGTTGACTTAACTTTGTAGATCAGTGACCATATATAAAAAGACTAAGGCAATGTGTGCCCAAAATATGAAACTATAAGTTATTAGTAAACTATTTTATTTTGTATTTTCAAAGGTATAACTAGTATGGTTCGACCATAGAGGTACCAACGGCATATATAGCATCAAGCAGTTGGAGGCCAGGTGACTTACGTAATAATTAGAGCTATCTTAGTTTTCAGGAATGGCAACGCATCAGATCGACTTCAAGTGGAACTTGTTTCATATCAAGGTGGTTACAATGGCAAATATAAAACTTTTTACCCTACACCTATTTCTAGCGTAAAGCAGTTCTTGCGTTTCGGTGGAAGGGTGTGGTTGCGGGCTCACTTTTATATGAGGCGACCATCTCAGTCCTCGGAGTAGCAAGGCATCTGTGATAGACTTCATATAGAACCCCTATTCTATATCAAGTTGCTTACAAATGTCCATGGGCGGCAGTAACCACTTACCATCAGGTGGGCTGCTTGCTCGTTTGCTACTTCATATTTATATAAAAAAATATAGTACGAGCTTTAAATAGTTACGAAAATATTAATTTCAAGGATAACATCGAAATTCCAAAACCGAGCAACAAGATTCATTGTTTCGAGCGTTAAAGTTTTCTTATTTAGCGAAATTTACCTATCAATCAGTCAATCCATCCAATAAATTAGGCGCGAGCTAATTTCAAGGGCCTTTAGGCAATTACGGAAGCGGTTACAAAGCCTTAATAGAATTTTCTATTGTTCAAAATTTGAACGGTCGCCTTTAAAAGATCTCGGGAAATTGCTCTAAAGCCTTCTTTTCATCGCCTTTATTGGGCTTTACGAAAGTTATTTTTTAAATAACAGATTTTGAGCACAAAGTAAAATAATGCCTTTTGAATATTGTAACATGATTTCATGGTTTAACAAAAGGTGTTGCTACTTGGGCTTATATAGGTAATTATGTTTATAAACGCGGCAGAATATTTACTTTTGACTTATTATTGCAGTCTAAACAACTGAAGCTAGAATCATTCTCGATACAGACACCAATACCACATCCACTTTTGAATAATAATAACAGATTTAAACATTAATTGCTATTTTAAATGTATTCTAGTCTGTTACTAACATTTTGTTAACATAATATAGTATTTTAACTGCACAAGTAAAGGATTCTTCAGTGTGCTACCCCTTAGGGGGTAAATGTTTGTATGATAGTTTGTGAGTACGGTACACACGGGCAACAGCTTCTACCTATACTCACATAGATGCCAATACCTGCCAATTGAAACGTAGTGATATGAATTTCGCTTTCATCTTCGGGGACCGGTCTTCAAACCCCAAACATACTTACTATTGGAGATACCTTTAAAAAAATTATTATTACACGCTTCATAATAATACTAGTCTGACGTGCCTGTGATTCAAACCAGAGACATTTACCGTGAAAAGTGAAAATTTAAAGATATCTTAAACAAACTTTGTACACCGTTAATTGTTATTCTTGTAAATCATTCGAACAGCTTTCAGCTTTCATCTAAACGCCCCGTCGTAATACTCTTCAACTTTTTATAACCAAATGCTTTTACAAAGTCTTTATTTATGAGTTTGAAGTTTTCACCCTGTTTTGCCGTTCAGGGATCTGTAGAGCTGGTGTATCATAAACTATTATTACTTAGTTTGCATACAGGTTTATTTATATTATAGACTAATTCTTATCGTGGTTTCACCCGCGTTTGAAAATGCACCATAACTATGAACTGTAAAAAGTTTTAACAAATTAGATGGATATTACACACCTATTCCTAGCGTGAAGCAGTTCTTGCGTTTCGGTAGAAGGGTATGGTGAACGGTTCGCTTATATACGAGGCGACCACCTTTGTCCTCGGGAGTGGCAACGCATCTGTGACCGGATTCATATAGAACCCATATTCTATATGAAATTGCTCACAGACGTCCATGGGCGGCAGTACTTGCTTACCATTAGGTGGATTTCATGCTCGTCTGCTACTTTATTTTTATATAAAAATAATATTAATGAAATAAAGGTTAAGTGTTTTCTTAACATATAAGAGATAAATACATTTTTTATCATTTAAATAAGATTAATTATTGTAATGACATGCAATTTCAAACATAGACAGACAATAATTCTAAACAAAATAGAAATCTGTTGTTACGCATTGTGGTTCTTTAAATTATTTATTTTACACAAATACCCAGAACCAGAAGCTAAATCTAAATTCGTCATTCATGTATCTGTATGACCGGAAATCGAACCCGGAAACCACTGCGTGGCTGACCGGTGATCTCTCCGACACGCTAGTCGTCATATAAATAAATACTATTTAAAAACTTCAGTGGGGTAGCGTGGGGTGCATGCTCAAAGTTAAGAGCGTTGTTTGCAACTGTTTAGTTGTGGTGTACTGTTGTTTGAGCCTGTTTGTTGTTGTTCTGACCTGCTTGTGATCATATTGTGTATCTTGTAAAGTTACACACGAAGTTTACTTAAGAGTTACCGATTCAATCTTCATCTCTCGTAACTGTAATCGTAATAAAATTTAGTGACAAAATTATGTTATTACTAGCTGAGCCCGCGGTTTCACCCGCGTTTAAAAGAAATGGTAGAACCAATGTAGTTCAACCGGGAAAGTACCACCGCCCCACCTATCTCTTGCGTGAAACAGTTCTGGCGTTTCGGTGGAAGGGTGTGGTTGCCGGCTCACTTGTATATGAGGCGACCATCTCAGTCCTCAGGAGT
>DWNE01009629.1:0-10800 GCA_018249875.1 Cecropterus toxeus
TTTTTCCTTTATCCTATTATTTCTAAATATGTCGCTGCTTAGATTGTATTTATCTTTTTATTGAATTAAGTTAAAATAATAAAAATGAAAAAGCCACCGCAATTTAGTTAGGCTTAGCAAGTTTTCAATTCTAGACCTGTTTTTGATAAAATTGTATCTTGAAGATACAATTTTAAAGATAAAGTTGATATATTTGAAATTAAGCAATAATTTATGCTTCGCAGCATTACATTTAATAAAATTGTATTATTCTAGTGACCTGCTGTATTTAACATTTGGTAATTTTTTTATTTAATTAAAATGTGCTTGTTAATGATGTTTCAGGTCTTATATCAAACATGCAACTAATGCGATCAAATCGTATACATAATACGGTGGAATCGACGGAAATACAGTACAATCAAAGTATGGCTTCATCTGCAGTAAATAACCAGCATAATGCTATGCCAATGACATCCAATTACTACGAAAGATCTCAAGGCTTTAAGAGAAAGAACGACTTTGGTGACGGTTCTACTTACAGAGCTGATAAGATTATGCGAACCAATTACAACATGGTTCACGGTCCACATAAAGACACGGAGTACGATAACATGGGTGTTTCCCAGGACAAACAACTTAGGCATTATCCGCCTTCGGGCAATAGTTCGAACACTCCCAACACCCATAAAGTGTTCGATAGACATAATAGTATGGCATCCGAAGACGGTAAGTAAACGTGAAGCTATACCCATATGTAACGCTTTAAACCTTTGCTGCCTAATATAACTTAATGCAGTTTCAATGTGGGGACGCTATTCATCAGCTTATGTGTTGACAGATCTAATAATTTATACACTTTCAGTTTTATTCCTTGAATCTACGGCAAACGGATGTAATTATTGGGTCTCACGATATAACAGTGATCTACCTTACTTTATTCCTTTTTTACATTGAGAATTTTTGTATTTTTTGGTTTCTTAATGTTTTTAGTTTATTAATCAATTGGTTCAACAATACGAATCCGGCTAAAAATAATCATAGTTTTAACTGTCGCCCGTTATTATCAATTAATCAATCTATCTTTTTTTGCCAGCTAAAAATAGAAATTTGACAATTTCTGCCTAATAGAAATTATGATTTTCGATCTTTAGAAGGCAAAATTACAGATTAATAATAACGGACGCAAAAGGATAAATAAAAATATTGAATCCATCTTTTTAAGTTGTACATAACTATTGAGTACATAGAATTTCTATACTTTCTACTAATACTTCCAGAACCATCTCACGCTTCAGTCACAGCTAACAAAATTCAAAATTTATCAAAATGTTGTGTCTTGTATTGGTTTTGGATTCGTTTTTAGCGACCACACAAAATTGTTCGTGTCTTATGTAAAGTTGACCGCTGAATAAAGTGAAACTGACGTGTATTGTGGTATATTTCAGCTTCCTCATAATGCGATAATATTGCTCATTGGTTTTCTTTTGGTTGGGTTAATACAAGATACAGCTGTTAATAAAGGGTGTACTGGAAACTAATCAGAACATGACAGCGTTCACGCGGTCTCACTCCGGCTTTCTGTCGCTTTCCATTGCACCACACTCGAAGTAACAAATTGGCTCTCGAATTGGGATTCCATTACTAACGCATCACTGTAAAGCCATCATCATTTCATCCGTCCATCATTGTAAGTACGGCACATTCTCATATTACTGTTACTTCCTTCTTAGGTGTTGGGAAAAAGTGCACTTCAATACGTAATGCACAAAAATATTATTTAAGTATTTATAAGTACGGGAAAGGAATTATTGCAAGTTGCATTTTTTCCTGATCACCTATTTGTGTACTATCGACTGTAAACAAATTGATTTATATGTATATACCCCAGATTTTAAATGTATTTAATTTTAATTTACTCAATATACATTGTTTTTATTACTTTTTGAACACTTCAAGCACGAAGTGGATAAATTAAATGTTTATTTGATTTTTATTAATGCAAATATTGTTTCATATCCACTTCTATAATAATTTTAAAGTAAATGTATAATGGAAGTGTTATGAGGAAAAGGGTTTAGAAACTAATAACAGAGAAAATAATTCGATAAAATAATTTAAAATTCTTTTCATCGGTGTTGGCCTCGGTGAGATGGGGATGTGAAGAGAAGAGCGGTCAGATTAAATGGTTTTGTACCCTTAGTGAGTCTATTTTAGTCAGTCGACGTTCGATGTTCTCCATGATCTTTATGATAAGTTTTTATATACTTATATACACAGGACCTTTTCATTTATTTATGAACTAAAATTTGGCAGTATGGTAGGTCGGATTTTTATTTACGACGTACAAGTTATCGAATTATCGGTCGATCGGCTAGTTCGTTGTCAATTAAATAAAGTCCTAATGCTGAGCTAAGTTCCTTTAACAGAATTTAGTTCATAGTTTACCGTGTTGGCCAGGTGCGGATTGGTAGACTTTACATTTTCTTCACCGTTAATTTTTTTACGGTTCGATTATAAACGCGTGGTAAAGGTGTCGATCGATCGATAGATTCGGAGGTGGCCGGGTTCAAATCCAGTGTATGACCATTTTTTAAGGTTTGACTGTTACCTCTCACTAAGGGTGCCAATATCGATAGACTCAGGCGGGGGCTGGGGTGTCGCGGGATTAAACCACCGGACGACCGCCTCTTAGGGTTCCAATGAAAACTCGTTGTAAGGGTGGCAATATCGATAGATACGGGGGCTGGGCGGGATTTCGCGGCGGGCGAGCTGGTGTGGGGCCCGGCGGCGGGCTTCGCGTCGTGGCCCGGCAAGCTGGTGGCGCGCGCCGCCGACGGCCGCTGGGCGGTGCGCTGGTTCGGCGAGCGGCTCGTGGAGTGCGTGGACGCCGCGCGCCTGCTCACGCTCTCCGAGGGGCTCGAGGCGCACCACGCCGCGCGCACCAAGCACAGGAAGTGAGCCGCACGCACGCCACTCGCTCCGATCCTAGTGACATGACGGTGCTGGCGACGATGGATGCTACGGCTAATGATCGTGTGCTGGCGACGATAACGCATTCGATGGATGCTCCGGCAAATGATCGTGTGCTGTTGACGATAATGTATTCGATGCTACGTTTAGATGCTCGTTTGAAGACGCGTGGAACTAATACGTGCCACGTTAAAGGTAACTTTTTTCAAACGCAAGAAGTGAGGCGATCGTGAGCAGACATTACAAAATGAGCTCGCATGCGTGTCGCATTCGCATTCGTTTGAAATACTCGTAACTATCAAACAAATAGACCGAAATACGATGTTTACTAAAAATACGCGAACGTTCTATAAATATTTATTGCAGCATTTAGATGCTTGTCGTTTAAAGACAAAAATGTAAGAATACAATGTAAACTTGTTTGATTGTGTAATTACAAATTCGTTTTTCGCGCCGTCTGTTAGTCTTACGATAATACTCGTCTTACGAAAGTATCACCTGATCATGTAACGTGTCGAACGATATTACATGTTAAAGTATATAATATTGACTGTTTACTAAATAGAAACTAATAGATAATCAAATTTCGTAGTCGAATACATAAGGTGCGTTGGGGTAATCAAAAATCGGTTGACTGCAATTGTAGCCGAATTAGGCCATCTTTATAAAAATCGCTGTATCAAGTAGGTACCTAATTTTCATGGCATGATATGTGAAGTCGCCAATTTTATAAATGTGGTCAATTTAGTCCACAATTTAAACTGTACGGCTTTACCCTAGCTCCGATGTTACCCCAACTTACCTTACATGTACTAAAAAAATCTTATTATCGTATTCAATTGCATTTTACCAACAAATAACTGGTCAAATATTTCATGCACGACGACCATGAATACATTTTTATATTGGTTTATGTTCAGGAAAACAAATTTATCGACACTAATTTCGTGAGACTTATTAATCCAGGCGATTAAGCTCGGCGAGTGTCTAAATGTGGCATTGAATTTTTCATTCGTGTTCAAGTAATAGTTATAATAATACTAGCAAGAGTCCGCGTATTAATTCATAGTGAGACGTTCGGATTCATCGTTGTCGCACCTTCATGTTGTACCTCGATTGGAGCGAGATGGATACTTGACTACAATCGTTGTATTTGTTTCTAGTTTACGCCTGCATTAACATGAAATTTCATTTGATTCTGTATATGTTATATATTTCAAACGTGTCATTGAAAATGTAATAAGTTTGTATAATATTTTTTTATTATTTTGATGTAAATTCAGACGTAAACGTCTACCTACATTGTTTTCCAATTATAGATTATACGTGAAATCTCAAAAATCTTGTATTGTGTGTACTATCATGTAAAATTAACCCAACCAAAAGATTATTGTCCAATGTTAAGCAATAAAGTAAACTATGATGACGCGCTGTATGTTTTGTTAACGTTTTATTTTTATTTTTTTGTTTATTTAGGAGCAGAAAAATGAACACCCTGCTTGAAAATGCTATACAGGAGGCGATGGCAGAACTCGACAAGAAGAGCGAAGGGAGTGGCAGCGGGGAACAAGACGCGGCCAGCCAGGAAGTGAACGAGGTCGATCCCATCGTCGACACTCCCAAGCGAAGCAAGAAACTCGATAAATTGAGAAGCAAAGACAAACATCACAAGAGAAACCCCGCCAAAGTCGATGGAAATCGGCTGCGCAGTTCGCGATGACATATAAGATCAATGTTGATTTGGGAATTAGTTCGAAAACGAATGTCAATAGAATTTTATTTCCAAGATTTCGCCAAGTTATAGAAATAGGCATTCTATACCTCTACTTCTATTTTGATGACAAATGAGACTGGGTGCTAGGATGGGAGTCAGAAAATCACAAATATATGTTAGTTATATCAAAACATACAATATATGCGTACATTCATAAATCCATTAAATAGATTTAAAGTACTTTAAATCTTTCACAATTAGGATATTCAATTTTTATGAAAAGTATGAGATATTGTGGGGAATTTTACTTAGGATAATTGTGTTAAAAGTTTATAAAATTACAATAATTATAGTATACGGGTTTTCAAATCCTAATCTTCGATCGTGTCAGCCATTCCTTTTTTGTATTTATTGAGCTGTGTGTTGTATTAAGACAATACGAGTTTAATATAGTAACAGACATTTTTAATTATCAAAATTCCTTTTGTCTCATGTTCCTATGTCTTGGAGAAAAAAGTTATTTCCATTTACATACTATGAAAATATATGTATTATTATTTCGCAGCAGATTATGGTTTTACAATATAGATAAATAATATAGATAGTTTTAGATGTAGTAACTGTGATTGAATCACTGTTGTTTCATATTAATTTATTAGTTTATGCATTATTATATTATATGTGGAGTAGATTTCTCGTTATCAAAATAAATTAGGGGTGAGTAGCACAAACTTTGAGGATTGAATTTGCACCGTACAGAGAACAAAATTAAAGGAACGCAATTGCGTTATTTAAAATAGCGGATTTACTTAAAAGTTTGTGCTGCGCCCATATAAATCACACTTTTCATCGATGTATTGTACAATTTAGTAAACTGTATATTAATAAGAAATTTTGCTATATATCATGTACATTTTTACGTTTTGTTAGAAAGTAATATCATGGTTTCTAGTCAAAATATTGAGCATATTAAAGCGTAGATTTTATGGACGAGGTAATTGACAATAACACTGGCCTGGCGAACTCCAACCGGACGTAATGGATAAGTACAGTATTTGCACGTTATTATGTTTTATTTTCGACATCACATGCGCGATTGTTGTTTGTTTGAGATATTTTTTTAGTATTTTGTCAATATTTTATTTAATTAATAGTTTAGGTTGCTATCTCTTTTGCATAATCTCCGTTCAGGGTAGATACATCGATCAGATTTACATTTCTTTGATCACAAGTCTTAATATCACACTAAGTCTTAGGCCTATTAACATTTTTCGTACATTTGTTAGTTTCCATGACAAAAACTATTATGTAAGGCCAGAAAAGTCAGAGAATCATCGAACAAAAGTGAATAATAATTGTGATAAATATGTTTATAGATAAATTCAGAGAAGACTTCTGAGATTGGTGTTTATACGTTTATACCGTAAGCTGATATTATAGCTGTCGTTACTACCGCGATCATCATTTCCTGTTCTAACGTTAAATTAAGATTCTCACTGTAAGTGTCGCTTAATTGATAAGTTTATGATTTATGGTACAAGGGAGATTATTTTCTAAACATTTCTAAAATGCTTTTTGTCACATTCAAATAAAGTAGGTAATATAAAGTTTTTCTAAAAATTCTAGGTAGAATGTTAACTATAGGACGCATCATGAATAACAATTTAATAGGAAATTTGTTACGGAAAGTCATTGTTAGTAAATATTATCAATGTGTAAATTACTTTATGTGATCTTTGGATATGTCCGATAAATTATATATCAAGGATTTATCATAGCTTACTGTTTTTATATTATTGTATTTTAACTTAGGGATCCCAATTAATTTGTCCTAAATGATGAATGTCTCCAGATATCAACATAATATTAAATGTTAAATGGATATTGTTTATTAAATAAATAATCGGATAGCACTTCCCTGTGAGACGGTATTATGTACATAATCTAAATGTAGTTATGTATAGTATTTTATTTCGATGAAATTAATGTTTTATAGACTAATATACAATATAAGATTATTTATTTGTTTTGCTGTGTACATATTTTTTTCAATAAAATGTACCTGTTTTATTTAAATGTCCATTATTTACCGTTTTCACTTTTCCCGTAAAAAATGGTTGCTTAACATTTACGTACGATGCAATTAAATGCATGTTATTTTGACTTACGTCGCAATAAATAAGTCTCAATTCCTATAAGTAAAATGATCTTTGAAGTGAGTTTACTGGGTGTACTATGACGCACGTATAATAGAAAATTAAATAAAACTAATGTTATAAAGAAAAGATCAAGATATCACACACGATTTTAATTGATATTAACTTCTTAAACCAAGTTTGCGTACCTTCATTTCGACTTTCGAAGCAACGCTGTTACACCATTTTTTTCGTAATACCAGTAGTGTTTAGCGCTTCTGCATATTGGTTAGAAGGGTGTGGCTACAGGGACACTTATCGGACTGTTTACGTATTGCAACACTAGTCAATGTTAGGTCCAATCTTCTCTCCGGTTGATTACCTATAGATATTCATGGGTAGCAGTGGCAACTTACCAGCAAGTAGATTGGATGCTTGTTTGTACGTTCTTTATTGTAAAGACCTAAATAGATAACATAATTACTATAAGTAAAATTATAACGAGCTGATACAGTACAAAAAATAATAAATGTTTGAATTTGTTATAACAGAAAACAACACCATCTATGTGACAGTAAGCTAGTTGATTTAAGTGAGTTCGCAGGATCTGGCGAGCCATATTTATTGCTGTAGTACTGATTTATACAGATAGATGTCGATACATAACACAGTTTTATTAAAATAAACTGACCACAAGTGTTATAATTCGTCAAGTTGAAAAAGTAGTTTATAAATCTGAGCAATATAGCTTTAGCGATACGGATACCCTCGCGTTATATTACAAAATATACCTACCTACCCTGAATTACCTATTTTAATCTTCTCAAATTATCACGCCTGAGGCTTAGTGATGTAAACCATGACGAAAACCAAAAGTTTTTATTTTATAATTTAAAATTAGAACGTTACAAATGAGACATCCAAACAGCTTCCCTAGATTTTCTCTGGCCCTTTTTAGTGCTTTCCCGTAAGTACCTACCTCTAAACTTGCATGCGTTAACCCATTTTTTGAACCGACTTCCAAAAAGGAGCAGGTTCTCAATTCGTCTGTATTTTAACAGAATCCGCGGTTAGTTTTACAAAAATATATTATTGTTTATTTTACAATACAAAAAAGAAAACGTGATTTTTGAACTTAATTTGTTCAAAGTGTAAAAGTATTTTTCTAGCACTAAAATTTTTCAGGTTATTTTTTTACATTCCAGAAATTTGGGCATAGGTATATAGGTATATATATAGTGCCACTTCGAAAATGGTAAAGTTGACCGAAAAATTTACAAGTATTCCTTGACTAATTTTAAGTCATTTTTGTTCCATAATATCCTTTTGTTAAGTTGATAGTTTCTGAGACATAAATCATGAACATTATTATGACCTCATGGCACAAAACCGCCATTTTGGAAAATATGGAAAAAACAATCTTATGTGCTTTCTGAGAGTTCTGAGTGTTATTTCCGTTGAATAAATGCTGAAAGAAAATCACGTTTATATTTTTAATTTCAAAATAAACAATGATGTATTTCTGAAACAGCATTTTATTTAGGTACCTTACCCACCTACCTACTTTGGACATGGTATTTTCAGACAAAAAAATATTTCTCGCTGTGATGCCCATGATAGTGCTTGCACAAAAATGTCCTTTTGCGTGCTCCTGGGTTAATGTAAGTACGTAAGTAAGTACAAAACAAAATAGTCCACATATACAATACACTTTTAGTGTAATTTGAGTTTGATGATTTGAGTTTTTATCACGGAGGATTGCAGTGTACTTACTTTAGTTCATCTTATACTGCGTTCCTACGGTCAGTCTCTGGCTACGTCGGTTGGTTGATGACATGGACAAACGGGCCGTCTACATGCATCTATGAGTGTCTTCCTACAAGCAGTTAGTTGATGCAAGGTTAAAATGCTGATGATACAATATTAAGTATGAGCTAACGGATATTATAACATTTTAATAGCACATGTTGTACCCGACATTCGAAAACGATCATATTATGTGCGGTTATGAACAGAAACGAAGAATTGTGTATTGTTGCTTTCCAAATTTTAAGGATTTAAACAAATATGTATTTTCCTATAATTTTACAAACAATTGTCATCTAATAATTTTCTGAAAAAAAAAAAACAACAAAGAAGTTGTTTATCATCCTTTACATAAAAAAATATAAACAAAGAAACATGCCGAATTCGTAACCTAAAAAACAGGAAACACGTCGCTTGCAATATGGTCGGATTAAAAAATAATATTCCACTTGTTTGCCCTCTACATAAAAGTAACTGTTTACTCACACGCTATTTCTATGGCTCGTCCAACCGTCCAACTTTGCGAGTTATTCATGTACCACATAAGCGGATCTTCAAACATCCATGAATGCCGACAAATAATATGTGTGTGCTTAACGTTTGTTAATTATTTTAATATTTTATTTTCTTTCACTCGTAGGTGATCTACCTTTTTCATAAAACTGAAGATACAAAGGAGCATGCAGTCCACCTGAAGTTAAATAGGTAGGTAGCTACTGCCGCCCATGGACATCTGTAAGCAACTTCATACATGACAGGGGTTTATTTATTTATTTGGTCTACCAACGACTGTTGCATTACAGTCGTTGGTTGTACAGTTAAACTATTATATATGTAATAAACTATTATGAGCTAAATGCACAATCAATTCCACGTAAAGATAGCGTGCTCTTTTACATGTGACATAAGTAGAAGGTTAAGTACATTAATTTAAGGTTAAATTTAGACTAGTTATCAGGTGGGTATAATACAGGTATAATTAATCTGGTTTTTTTTGACAAATGTGCACGAAACTGGTCAAGTTTAAGAGAGAAAACATCCTTGGGATCATTAATAAACCATGTATTCAATGTGTTACACAGACGAGGAACTGGTGAATGTTTTCCTAGAACAGTCCTGCGGAATGGCGGATAAAGGAGATAAAATGGTTTCCTTGGAACCTTGAAATCCTTGGATCCTGCAATTAAAAAGGTTTAGAAGCTGAGGGCAGTCAATTTGATTATTAAAATTTTATAAATGAATGTTAGGTCTAAAAGCATCCTTCTTTTGCTCAGCGAGGACATTTTAAAGTGTTTGAGGTTTTCGTGATTGGATAACTTTTTCTTTGAAACGGGTTCTGTTTGGACTTAATCACAGATGCATTATTACGCGCGATGACTAATATGGTCGCCTAATATGAAAAAGAGTCGGTAAGTAATAACAAATTTATTTTATTGCATCTTAATTTCTACTTTTAAATTAACGAGTCTATCTAAGGTAAGCAGAAAATCAGATGGTCATTAATCTAGAAAGAAGGTCGGCGGGCGCGCTGCCCCCACGATCGCAAATGAATGGTCATTGAAATGAAGACGTATGGAGCAAACATATCACTCAGACGTTTTATTTCGTTTACCGACGTAAACCTGTCGGTTGAGGTTACAATAGACGTTTGTTACGAAACTTTTCCCTTTGAAAAGTCAACATTCTAATTCTAAAGTTCTACTGCGCAGATATTTATTTCTTAGTTTTTTATTACTTTAACTCCAATGGGTGGACATAAACTTATGGCGGATTCACAGGTTCCTTAGGCTCGCCATACCATTGTCTGATCAAGCTCTAACTATTCCTACCTAAACTAAAATTTCGGATCCGTTAGTAGCTGGACCTACCTAAGAATATCTACCTAACCTTTAGTACTAGGTATAAATGTTCCCCACAGTATCTACTTATGAGTATAATACTGATAAATGATAGTTCTGAATTTAAGGCGTTTGAGTGTTTTCAAATAATTTAAGACCTGAACGTCCCCGGAATCCCCGGGTTATTCATCTCATTGATTTTGCAATCAAAAATATGGCTATGTGGTTTGATAACCCGATAATCCTAATATACATTTTTGTAATAAAAAAGACATAAATAGGGGAGCGGAACCGAATACTGGATAGTTGCCTAATACTGGATACCACCTTATTTCCTCTGTTAATAGCGCAATCT
>DWNE01009630.1:0-10800 GCA_018249875.1 Cecropterus toxeus
GCAGTAGTAACAACGGTAAAAAAATTAACGTTGTTACTACTGGTAGTAAGATTGGTAGTAACACGGGCAATAAACCAACCAGCTACTGTAATTTATTGTTATTGTCTATTAGGAATGTCGAGTCGAAAATTGTAAAACATTCGATTAGTTTCGTGTTGAAAATATAACACGGAAACCATTATTATGCTCATGTGATTAAAATTAAAAAATCCAATAACGGCGTCCATTAATTGCGAGAGGTGATTTTGTCGATTTTTCTATACCTATTCTTTCCTTGGTGAGATTTTTCTCGAACCTTCCTTATCTGAAAAGTGATTGTCTAAAATAAATCACTATAAACAAATATTGTGTAGGAGTTACACTTGTTAGTGAAACATGTTTTACTCAATTAACACAGTTATCTCGTATTTGTTTCGTACATAAAATACGTGACTATTGCAGAAACCCATCCCTCTTCCCTACGTGAAATTTTGTGAAATCACGCCCAATATCTCCTAAATAATTCTATTGATGGATGCCCTCAGACACGTATGACTTCATACGCACTATGTGGTTAACCACATTGTGCCGTACAACCCTTCAAACTCCGTACGACATTCTTTCAATTTACGGGTAACGGCATTGTAAACATGTGGTAAAATATAAAGGTTCTGATCTAAAAAATGATTACCTATACATAATTTTTCTCTAAAATATCAGACCGAATATTTTAAGCTATCTATTTATTGTAGACGTAGGAAAATTAAGAAGGGATTTGGTATGGCGATTTTTCATTTTGTTTATTATTTGAAATGCCATGATTCCCTCAGACTTTACTGTTACCCATGCTTTCACTCTAAAAGCGGTGACCATGGCAGCTCTACTGCTGACCGGTGGTAATGAGGCTAACCACGAAGTGCGTATCAAGCCTAAACAATGTTACACAAAAAGCTAAATATGGCATTGATGTAGAACTCTATACACAGTTTTTCTTGATATGTGAGGTGTTGGTTTATGAGGAGTTTAAACATAGTTTATATTAGACTTTACCCGAATTAAATTGAAACCTGAGAGCTGCCAGTCCGACAAAGGCATATTCTGTATACTGAAGCCGTTAAAAATGGTGCAGGCACCATAAGTACGATTAAAATTTTATGGTTCGTTAGTGGCCGATTTCAATATTTTTACTACTGTCAAATGGAAAAGTGGTGCTTCTGTGTGAGGAAAGTGTCCACGGTGCGTCGCGGGCGATCGGTGCGATATGTTTTTAAAACACTTTTTTTTATTTCTATGTATAATTATAGAGATAGAAACTTTATTGATCTGTATATGCAGTGATTACAATGATAATATAGTCTGATAAGGCTTTACATAAACGCATGCACTAGGGTGAATTTTGATGGTAAATCTACATATTGTATATCTATATAATTATCTATAGAGACGATTGCAATTGAACATTGTAATGCAAAATAACAGATCTATGTATATATTAAATGTCCTCATTAATATACGAAACGGATGGTCCTATTTTCACGAAACTTTCACTGCCATAGTTTAATTGTGTGACGCAACGTAAACTACACTATTTAGAAAATGAAAATATTGAATTCGCGCAAAAGAACAGCAATATACGCACTCAGATTTTATAGACTGAGATTTATAAATAAATAAGTTAAATTTTTTAACTTCAGGGCATAGCTGGAGGGATAAAAAAATATATTTGCGTGATGAATAGATAATCTTTCCCATTGAAAAGTCGAATAGAAAGGGTTGCAGCTACATAAAATAAGCTTTTCTTACACCTCTTTTTAATAATTTATAATATTTTATCACTTATGGCTTAAAATTCATTTGGAATTCGTGACTTTGGCATTTAGTTATTTTCAACCATTATAATTATGTAATTACCGTTCCATTGCGTTACGAAGTGCCAGTTTTACATTTTTTATCGATAACGCTAAAGCTTGTCATGTAAGATAAAAAAAGTATACGTGACGAATAGATAACCTCCTTCCTTTGGGAAGTCGGTTAAAAAGATTAGTAGTTATAAACATTTGAACCATTTTTTCTTCGTCTTTTTAAAATATTTGTTTAAAAGGTGCTGTCGTTTGTGTGGATAAATAGTAAAGATTAAAATTTAAAAAAATATCCGCCAAGTGCGAGACGGAGTCGCACACAAAGAGTTCCGTGCCATCTAAAAGAAAAAAATACAGACGAATCGAAAAACTCCTCCTTATTGAAGTTCGTTAAAAAAAGAACAAAATAAACACTTGAACTACTGGAGCCCCCCTTAAATATTTATAATAATAATATATATTATTATAAATATTTTAATATCTTGTCATGGAACTGGAATTCTGTGCAGCGCTGTTTTTCAGCCAAATCCTTACTTCCGAGGGAGTAAGAAGGTATCCGGCGCCTTTTGCAATACTTATTAATTTTTTTTAGTATTTGTTGTTATAACAGAAATGCACCATCTGTGAAAATTTCCACTGTCTAGCTGTGATACATCCTGCTGACAGACAGACGGACAGTGGAGTGATAGTAATACGTTTTATCTTTTGGGCATGGAACCTTAATAATCAAGGAACTTTTGTAACAATATGTGCTAATTAAACAAGTAAAAAGTAAATTTAAATTTCGGGACATTTAGCCAATAATTAAAAGATTCTCAACGTTTATGAAAATCCTTATCAAGCTGTAATGAAGCTGTTGTATGTTTCATAGTTTTAGTTGATTTAATTTAATTGAAAATTACTTATTTGATTGGTTTGACAAATAAATCCTTATTTGAAAATGACAACAGTGGTATTCAATAATTTGGTGAAAAAACTATATAAATAATGTGTGGTCACTGCTTGGTAGATTTGGAGTACTGTACGATTTTTTTGCATTTTATTTATGACATATTCCAATAAGCTGAGCTTAAGTATTGCATGAAGTTAAATAAGTTAAAATTATCTGAAGATATATGTTGTGTTATATAAAGTAATAAAAATAAAATGTGATATTGCATTGTGGTTGTTTTTCTTCAAACATCATCCAACACTTTTAATTATAACTATGACTACATACATGTAGGTTCCACCTGGAACCTATATAGGTTTATATACTTGTTGACATATGTTAACAAGTTACAAATGAGAAAAATGTGTCAAAGCTAAAACGTAAACCCACAACTTGTATACAAGATCTAGGGGGAGGGCAACCCGGGGTCTATGCCCCGGGCGGCAAGTTCTAGCAAACAATTGATCGATCATCGTTCGATAATTTTATATTGTCTGTTATACGTGTAATATTTTGAGAGCACTCGTTTATGGTTGCGAAAGACTTTCAGACGTCGTTTATTTTTGGTCGCCAAATATTTTGAGAACACTTGTTTTTGGTTGTGAATGACTTTCAGGCGTCGATTTTTTCTCACCTGTATTTTTGCTTGCGAAATACTTTTAGACGTCGTTTTTTTTGGTATTGAAATGAGAAATCGTGAAAAAGTTTTGTACTTAACGAAGCAAAAAGAACGTTGTCAAATAGTGACATGTCAGTAGGAAGTGGAGCTCTTGAGACGCATACGTTTTAATGATCACCAATTATTGGATATTTGATGGCTGAAATTATGGTAATAAGAAATTCAAGTGGGCAGGGGCGGCATTTTTAAGTTTTTGCCTCCCCCCAAAAATAATTGAAGATATAAAAAAAAAAACAAAAACGGAGAAGCCGACTGGTTGAAAACTATTTTTTGTTTCAATTTTTTTTATGAATTTTCGTCAAAATAGTAACATAAAAGTACTATAATATAAGTATAGTTTTTGGAATCTTCTATTTACTATTAACAGGTGGTAGAACCAGTGTAGTTCGACCGGAAAAGTACCACCGCCACACCTATTTCCAGCGTGAAGCAGTTCTTGCGTTTTGGTGGAAGGGTGTGGTTGGCGGTTTACTTTTATATGAGGCGACCATCTCAGTCCTCGGGAGTAGCAACGCATTTCTGGTCGACTTCAGATAGAACCCCTGTTCTATATGAAGTTGCTTACATATGTACATGGGCGGCAGAAACTGCTTACCATCAGGTGGGCTGCTTAGTCGTTTGCTACTTCATATAATTTATAAAAAAAAACTAGCTTTTGTAGCCAAATAGTCAATATAATATATGCCCTCCCCCTTTTTTATTTACAGTCGTCATTTTTTAATTATATAGCCTGTGCCACTACAAACTGAAACGATTATATAATGATATGTGACAACCCGTCGAACCGTTTGGGCTGAAGCACGTGCCAAGAAAATTACGCTCGCAAAACATCACCAACGATAGCACATTGGATTCCCATGAATCGGGATATTTGGAACATTTTTACACCACCTAAAAGATTTGCTATTAACAAAAATTAAGTGAAAGCTAAAAGTTTTTCTTTAAAAAGGAATTTAAAATTTTATGCGTTTGTTACCTAAAAAAAATTTCGAGCTCCGTTTGCATAAATAGCGACGTTTAAATAATGAATTAGTTCCTTATCTTATCGAATTTGAAAGAACGAGTCGATGTCGCTAGGATGCATTTCTACAATTTCATTTGAGTAATATAAAACTACAATAGGAGTAATACAAGACTACGGAGTTTTAATGCTGACCTAAATATAAAGCGACGATTTTAATCCTCAGGACGGGCAATGCATCTGTGATTCACTTCAGCTAAACCTCTAATCTATATAATATTATGCTGGTTACATAATTATGTCAATGGGCGGCAGTCATCACTTATCATCAGATTGTCAGCATAATCATCGACTACTTTAATTTTATATGTAAAAAACAGGATCATTTTCATATACTTCTATCAAGATATAATAAATACTTGAATCACATGATCGATTCCACAACATTTGGAAAAGTCGTAGATTTTGCCCGTTCTAAAATGTAAAATTTTGACATTGTAATGAGTCGAATACGTAATAAGTTTTACTTGTGAGTTATAATAATTACAATATCTCGTCAACCCATTCTTGTCCCACTGCTGGGCACGGATCTTCTCTCAGAGTGAGAGAGTTTTAGGCCTAGTCCACCGCGCTGGCCAAGTGCGAATTGGTAGACTACACACACCTTAGAGAACTCTTTTTTTTATGAGAACTCTCAGATGTGCAGGTTTCCTTACGATATTTTCCTTCACCGTAAAGCAGTGATAATTAAATTGTAATAAGCACATAATTTTAGAAAAATTAGTGGTGCGTGCCTGGGATTCGAACCCCGGATCCTTGATTGAGAGGCCGAGTTTCAACCATTAGGCTATCACTGCTCTAATTACAATATACATAGCTATAAAGGTTAATCTAGAAGTGACTATAACAGGAAAAAATTGTAACGTAGGTATCGAATCTGCTTCTCTTTTCTTGTCTGCAACTAATATTTCTAGCTTGACACGATTGTCTGCTTAGACAAATTATTAGTACTTATTTAAAAACTGTTAATAAGACGGTTTACCTACGTAAAATCGATACACTAATTATCGATTTTCATTTCAACGACAACCATTGATCGATTGCTCTATTGATCGATACCTTATTAGAACCAAGCTTTAATTCCCGATATAACTTTACAGATGTTTATTTCAACTACACTACAACTTGTCATTTACAATATATTTTGTTTTTGTTACACTACCACCGTATCGGAACACGACCACAACTGAGAAGATCTGGGAAGAAACTCAGCGGGCTTGTCTTTTTTGTTTGTATTAAATTATTTTCTATCTCTTTTATTTCAATTTCTTTTTTATTACATAGCAATAAAGGAAAGTTCCAGTAACTATCTTGCCTTAAATTTAATTGAACATGAGGCTTGTTTGGCAAAGTAAATGACTTGAAGGGAAATTTATGTCGACAAAAAGTAATTTACATTGACAACTTTCTCTGCAATTGAACCACTAAAAAAAGGTCATTCCTCGATCAAAATTCGAAATAAAATTATTTGCTTATAAGTAGGTACGTTGTTGGCAAATACAGTGGATTCCTACATTGTATTTCTACTATTCCAGTATACAATAAAACTATACAGTAAATGTACTCTAATTACAATGCAGTGTAGTATTGTTTCATGTCTCTATTCTGGGTGGGTTCTTTTCTTACCCACTTACGCTGGAGTTATACTGAATACATACTTACTAATTGTTATTACCTAATAAATAATACGTTGATTTACACAATTGTGTTTTGTTTTATTGGAAAACTTGTCTAATTAAGTCATGTAATTAACTGTCTGATCAAGTAATGTATGTGCATTACAAGTTCGAATAAATAGGGATGGTGGTATGATGGCTTTTTAATACTAATAGTCATAAGTCATTTTTCACAAGAAAGTTTTAATTTTATTTGTTTGATAGATATTTTGTATGGATGAAAACATGTAAATGTATTACATATCGTATAGCAGCTGGACAGCTGACGTATCCACGCGGACGCATCGCTCACTCTAGTAGGAGAGAGACAGATGCCGAACGCGGAGGCCGTTTGTGCCTCTTTGTCGCTCGGTCCGCGCTTGCATTTCAAGCCTTAAATGGAACGCCTCAGAGCGAGGTAGCGCCGCATAAGTCATGTTTTAGTGCGTGCAGCCGGTTCTATCGAATTATAAGACGTTGTCACGTCAAAATACAGAATCCAGTAGAATCAATTTTATTTTGTAAAATCACAAATTAACAATGTTTTTCCATCACTGGAGCAACCTGTTCGAAGTCCCATTTGAATTCCAATAGCGCCATCTCTTGATATATAAGTGATTTCATAACTTTAAAATTTTTACGTACGATACGATAATGTTTTAAGTAGGATACGAAAGAATTGTAATTTATTTTTACATTGTTGCTTGTAATATTATATGAAAACTTTTTTTATGGTTAATAGTGAACTAACACGTAATTCGAAGGTCGATAATAATTATTAAGAAACTTCTAAAATGAAGTTGCATGGATAATATAAGCCGACAAAGCTAACTATACGAATATCAAACGTGACGTCACTCGCAAGCTCGCAAGTACTGATGACAAAAAAATAGCAATAATGTTTTTTTGTGGAATGTTGATTTCAATGAAATGTAAATTTTAATGAATTTCTGTCTTCATAATTTATACTTAACGTTAACAACGTTTTTTTTTTTACATATTTAGGTTATCATTGTATCAGAAACTAATGAGTACAATAATTATTTTTGCTTATTTATTAAAATATTAGTAAATCATAATAGATTAGGGAGTTTAGGCGCGAACGATTCTAGGACGAGAGCGGGGCAAGAGACTGGACTGGGGAGGGAGACTGCATTCCTCCCGTTCGTGTAGTTAGCTTGCTCGAGTAGTATGTATGGATTTCATTTTTATAAGTTCGAATTTTTTGTAATAAATGGGATTGATCAGCGTTCAGAAGATATTTAACTGATAAAATATTGTTTTTAGTTCAAAAGGGAATATATTAAAGTAGATAATATTATGTGAGTACATTACAGTGTTTCTAACTTTGAAGACATTCTGAATCACTTGTTTGTAGATTAACAGCTCTTTTTAAAGTCAATCCGGCAATTTTGTAATAATCGATAAAGCGTATATATTATAAGTAATATACGCTTCCTGTTGACTAATCCAAATTAATTTGCGTATTATAATTATTATTGAACGCGAGTATTATTGAAAGTTGATAATACTTTGGGTTGTCAACCGTACTATAATATATAGTATTGTACTATATTTCGGGTCAGCGGACTTTTGAACAAAATCGCAAAAATAATAATTATATTTTCGTCTCTGAAATCAATCGTCATTTAAAACAAGCGTTTCACTTCAAAACATAAGAAATATAGATTTATTAAAATATTTATATATAATATATTTTGATCTATATGTAATGTTTATAAAATACTATGTTTTATATGTGTACTATATTTTTATAGCATATTTTGAAAAATATAATATTTTGTTGACAGAACTATGCCCTATTACCCTATAACCCTAATAGCACTGCAATAGTGTAGTAGCCTTGACCTGTGTCACAGGCAAGACTGCAAAATATCTAGCTTTTCGATTACAAACTACCTAAATTTAACAACATTGATAGATAATATAAAAATCTAATTAGTTACTTATTGAATTAATAGATAGATAGATCATTACAATGATCATAATTCAAAATTGTTAAAACTCAAAATTGTGCAGTGTATATATTTTTTTCAATAGTGAAACAGGTGTTTGTGTAAACCTGGTGTTATATAGATTTCTACTTTAAGCCTTAAACTATGTGAATCCTTCATGCCTCATGTACGATTACTGGTAAATGAGGAAGGTAAAATTCACACTGAAAATTAGACTGACATGTATAATTTTAATTATACACTTGTTAGTAAATTCTTATATTAATAAAATAGTTATAGAAATTTATATTGTGAAATAAAAATATATTTGTGAAATGAAATAAGTCTCTATTTTGAAATAAGACAGGTTTTAGGGTTTAGATCATAAGAACCTTAAAATTTATCCATCTAATTTAATCGTCGTTACTAACAGGAATCTCCTCAATACCATCTGTTTCAGTGACCAGAGCCCTTTCTAAGATCACTCTTCCTTCTTTGTATCTGAAAGATTAAATAAAAATATATTAATCAGTATTAATAATGCATGATTAACATTACATCAAAAACTAAGGTTTTATAACACAAGCATTTAACATAAAATATAACAGATAGTTTAATTTCACTTATTAAGCTATCTGTTATATTTTGTAAAACTTATGTTATATTCACTTTTCTTTTACCCTTATATTTTACACAGACTATTTACATTAAGTTTATGTTGGCACACATACAATGTTGCTGATACATGGAGTATTGGCAACATTTTCTTTCACCTTTCGTAACAGATGTTGCAAATTATTATATTTTTTCTAACTTAATTGTAAAGTGGATCATTGAATCTTTACATAATGGAACTTATATTTGTTATTGTCAATTGGTAGGTAAGTATGAACCAGGAAATGTGTCAGGTTACATCTATACATTAAAAGTTCTGAAATATGTTATAGGCCCAGCCTATATTGATAAGTATAGAAGATTGATTAAGTTGGTAAATATCAGACATTGATTTAAGTACAGTCAAGTTGGGTTACTTTGAATTTCCTTCTAACTTTGAATAAAACTGGTTTCATAATTCAATTTTTTTTATCTAGGTAATTAACTTATAATTGCATAAAACGGAAGTGCAGAATGTTCTAGTTGTCAAATGTCACTCACAATTAATAGTGGTGAAACAAGTTTTGACAGATTTCCAAATTTTTTGTTTGCAGTCTTTTTAATCTTTCTTTCATTCACAATAAGAGTTCAATGTTCCCTACGATATTATAGTTATCAAAAATCAAGGATTTTTGTTTTCTAACCTTGATCTTTATTTATCAATTTATTTATAATGCAGTTGTCAAACAGGAGTTTGGAGTGGAATCAGTGGAGTGCCATCTATGATCAGCTGCAAATAAACCTCGGTTGTATATGGAGATCACAAAGCCCATGGGCAGCACAGACCACATACCATCAAGATTGAATGCTCCTTTGCTATCTCCAATCTAAGTAGAAACATCATAGTGCAGGGCTATGAGTGTAGAATGTGTTACTTATTTATTTACTTACCTCTGGTTTTCCTCAGTTGCAAACTCATATACCCAACCGAGTTTAGTGGCGCAGTTCTTGCATGAAACATCGCGTACCATGTGCCTTCCAGTCAACATAACTCGGTCTTGTACCTCCGAATACACTAGGTTTACGACCTTGTGAAAAAGAAATGCACGGCCTGAAATAAAGACAAATTTATTTTTCCAGGTGGTAGAACCGATTTGGTTGATCCAGGTAAGTACCACCACCACATCTATTTCTAGCGTAAAGCAGTTCTTGCATTTCGGTGGAAGGGTGTGATTGCCGGCTCACTTTCATATAAGGCGACCATCTAAGTCCTCAGGATCAGAAACACATCTGTACAGTAGCAACTTTAGATAGAACCCATATTTTGTATGAAGTTGCTTACCGATATCCATTGGCGGCAATCATCATTTACCATCAGGTGGATTGTATGGTTGTTAGCTACTTGTAAAAACTAAAAAATAAATTAAAATTCTTCCAATGATACAAGATCAGTACACGGTCAAATCTATACTAATATTATAAAGCAGTAGAGTTTATTTGGTTGAACGGGCTAAACTCTGGAACTCTGGAACTTGGAAGACAAAAATATTTTTTCAATTGAACCTACTGGTTCAATTGAAAAAATATTTTTGTCTTGAATGGTAAATTCATTGTGGTAGGCTTTAGGCTATATAACATTACGATATGTTTGTTTTTATTGGATTGTTTTCTAATAAACGCGGGTGAAACTGGGTGGAACAGTTAGTCATTAATATAATTGACGTTCACCAACCTGTCGCTCCAGTAAACCTAGTAGAAATCAGTTCTGACCGATTCGTAAGATTTACGTCGCAGGCTGCACAAGAAAACAGACGAGTGCCCCCAATATGATCGAGAAATATCTTGCCCATTTTAATACCTTTCTTGATTTCTTTGTTTCAAAACACGATAAATAAACATAACGTAGTACCAACTTCGTATTTAATTTCTAATGACAGACTCGACACGTCAAAATGACATTGACAATGAGAATTTATATTCCATCTCTTTTTTTTTTCTTAAAATTATTTTACGGCTATGGATCTAAGTCCTTTATAGCCAATCTTCATTTATATTGTTTATTATGATGTTATAACCATACAGAAGATGACGATGATGAGATGTTTCCATATAGAAGATGATGAGATG
>DWNE01009631.1:0-10799 GCA_018249875.1 Cecropterus toxeus
ATATTTTCTCTTTAAGATTTGTGAATGATAATGCTATGGAACCCTTCGCCTGCGAGTCCGACTCGCACTTGGCCTGTTTTTATTAAACAGAAATAGGTTTAGCAGTGTTGCCTTAAAGTTGAACCATCAAAGACTACTTAAAAAATATATATTTATATACATATATAGAAAAACAGACATACAGTTCCATGTTCATATAGAGATGGCGTGCACTGCGTGAAGCTTCGGAGCATTAGAATGACTGTGAACGTGACGCCGCCGTGTCAAGGCGAGCCCGCCAATCATCCTCACGATAACATTATGTAATAACATATGGGAACTGTATGACTCAATATATATTTGCCTGAGTTTAACGTGGATAAGGAATTATACTTTGGATGAAGGGATTAATGCAATTTTAATATGTTACATTACAAAGTTTCCGTTACAATGGATACTTGCGATTTGCGGTTTTTGAATTTTTTTGCCGATTGTTTGAGTTTAATAACATGAATCCAGTTTAGTATATGATAGTAATAAATGTTGCAAAGTTTAGTGCGTAAGGGTACAGTTAGTGTTGTGTGTAGTGATATAGAATCGAAAAACGAAAAACATACTAGACGTAGGGTAGATAATCTACCACTAGTTCTTGTCAACGGTTTCTCCCCGCCACCGTAGTTTCGCCGTGACCATGATCCAAGTAATAATGATATAAGTATTAATTTTAATGGTTACACGTCCCCCAAGAGATGAGCCCGTGAGGGGCGCCGCGCAAGGGGGCAACAGTATTACAGAATACCCAAACGTAAAACGTACATAGCAATATATGGGCGAAATTTTAAACAATAATCGTTTTGAGGGAACGTAATGCATTAAGGGCTAAGGGTCTGTTTATCTGTAATACTTTCATTGGATATGAAGAATATTCGTCATGAGTTTTAAGAGATGAATTATCTATACGTAGTTAAATCGATAAATCCTTTTTTTGCAGTACCTATTTCGAATATTTTTGACAAAAGATATTCCACTTGGATAAACTTTTTTTGCTGCGGACGACTGTTTTTTTCCGTGTCAATAAATCAAATTTCTAGTTCTACATATCCTAATCGCATCCTACCATATTCTTCTAGTACTCGCACGGATTAAAATTCAGTAGTAGTTACATGATTTTATTACACTTTTGGAACCTATTTAATAACAAAGCGTTGTGTAGCGTATTCCAAAATAAATATTAAAAAAGAAACAAATCGAATAGATAAACGCTTTACTTTTGGAAGGTGATGTAAATGGCACATTAATCATTTTTGCTATTTGACTACAAATTCAGCGTAATTCTGGACCTTGTCAACTCATTATAAGAGTGTCACTGATTGGTTCGTTTCGTTAATCCATAACAACCTCTACATTATTAAACCTCTTAAACCTGTCAAAACGGAAAGTCACGCCTGAATTTATACGTGCCCGTAGGCTGTTCCGAACACATAATTCTGCATACTTAACATACTTTGAACAGTTTACATCGCGTAAATTAATAAAACAAGGACGGGTGGAAAAAACTGTGATATACGGATGTGGACAGTACGTCCACCGTCCAACATGAGGCGTTCAGCCATAGATTTTCATAATTTACCGACCACCATAAAATATGTCCCCGTTAAAAATCATATATATGCATATCATCAATAATTAGTGGACCTCCCATTGTTTTATAGCTCAAATGTATATTTTGTGGTATTAATATGTATATTAGCGTTAGAGTCGCGTGTCTGTCCATTCTAGACGCTCTGTTAATGAGTTATTATTTAAAGACCGAATCTCTAATGTTTATTTACGATGGTTGACAAGCGTCACTTCATAGATTTGTATGCATAACTTCGATTATGTTATGTGGGATTCGTGTTATAAACATATTCTACGTATTATATGACTTATGTCGAGTTTTAATACAGATTAATAACACGATAGAGCGGAGATAGACTTCGGAATATGTATTTCGATCGCGTTATCATTAGGTACAATATCTTGTTACTTATAATTAAAGATTAAGAATAAGATAAAAATCGCTTTACATACTCTTAATGTGCCCTTTATAATAATTTAACTACAACTTCAGGAGAAGCTATTTAACTAAAGTACTCATTTACAAAAGCGCAGAGATGAAAAGCTATCAAGTTTAATTAATGTCTATAATTGTACTAACGATTGCGGATTGCCTAAATGACAAACTTAATTTTTTAAGTGACTAAGGTGGCAACTTTGCGAAGTGTTCTAGATAGAAACAGTATTCAACAGTAACTAACATATCGGAACCTGTACTCTAACTATCAACAATGCTAGGTGTATATAAGAGGGGGTAAGGTCCGACCGCCCTTCCTGTTAGCATAGTTAAGAACAAAAAAAACGGGAACTTTTTTGCTTTATTTTTGTCAATTTCGTATTATACTTTTTCTGGAACTCCTTTGAAAGCTACACTCAGTATCTGACAGAGCATATACATTTGTAGTTGGAGAGCCATCTAGAGCTATAACTACTACCAAACATTACACGGTATCTAAGCATATCAATACCATGTGCAGTTTAATGTTATTCCCAACAATTTTGCTCTACATATCCGATTATAAAGGAATATTGGAATTCAACGCTGTATTTGAAGAATTTGTCGCAAGATAATCTGAGTTTACAATCTGAATGCTGATTACAATCAAATATGAAGCTTATTTGAATATAAATACAATTGAAATTCACTCGTTAATGCATTTAACGCCGGTACTATACTCTCATCCTACGTTTTATTTAATTCGATGTTATTGATTTGTGTAAACTTCGGTTATATTCGTTAAAATTTAGTTATATCGTATTAGTACACATAACTTTTTAAAATTTTCGTTGTGATAATATAACTAATTCTCAGGAGTAACCTTGGCTCAATATACAACTTAAAGAAAAATAAACAAAAACAACAAAGGAATCAAGAAAACAGTCCTACTTTTTTACTATTTTACTAGTTTGGTGGTGCACCATAATATGTACTACTTTAATTACTTAAAAGTAATTCAAGATTATGTTTGAAACCGTATTTAATAAAACGTAAGTAAAAATACATTTCAACAATACCTATCAGGATTTCTTCGGGAAGAGAGGGACTGAAGCTTCATCTTATTTATAGAACCATTTTTTTCTGTTTAAAATTCTACACACTTGTGTTTCATTTTTATGGTGAAATGAAGTGAAATATCTTTATTTTGTATAGGCCTACGGGGGCACTTACAAATTGTCATTTACAGTATTTTTTCTTACACTACCACCGGATCGGAAAATGACCTCAACTGAGAAGATCCGGCAAGAAACTCAGCGGGTTTGTCTTTTTTCTTTGTAATATTTTGTATTTGGTAAGAGTATTTTATTACTTGAAAAGAAAAAATCTTTTTAAGTAATAAAATACGAATAGATCAGCATCTAATACCCATCGACGACGACATGAGCACACATCACAGCTACCGGTTTCGAAAGGATGGCACACACAAAACCTAGCTACGGTTATACGGCAAAGACGACATATTATTATACAACAAAGCCCTGTTTAATAAAAATACATACGTACTTATGATTTAATATATATAAATGATCAGTAGTGTATAGCCGTCTTTAAAATTGGTAGCGTTATTCGATCCACGTTAAACAGTGCGCACACGCAAGTATTTGAGCGTTATTTATGATTATGGCGGCGTTGGCGCCCGCTCCGAATGGTATCAAACGGATTATGAAAGCATTTCGTTCGATCGAATTTACTAACGTTTAGATGCGCACCAGAACATTACTTGAACCTATTAGTGAGGTTAAGTTATTACTCGGTTATAGTGAAATCGATTTTAATATCGGAATCTGATTACGAGAATTAATAGTTATTAATGCTGTAAATTCAATAACAAGTAAATGTTTTATGCTAGTCACTAAATAGCCGTTAAATATTAATGGTTTTGTAAACTCTTGAGCTTTTGAAGTGAAATTTCTTTAGAAGCGTTGTGATTTGAAAATTGGTGATACGAAAATACGTTACAAATGCATTTATCCGCGCTACAATTAAATGGAGCTGCATCTCTTTCTGAATCACGCTAACGATTTTACTTCTCTATGAATAAGTTTGTTATATATAAGACATCCGAGTAGGTACCTAAAACTTGCAGTGATTATTTTTTTGAATTTTATTTTAAATCGATTTTTGAAAAAGTATGTGTAGAAATATAAACTTGTATCAAATTTGTCTTTGAATTAATATACGTTTCAAAGTCTAGGAATCTAAAATTATATTATGTATTATTATTAAGTTTTCACACAAGCTTATTTTATGACTAAAGTAGCCAACGAGCATGCTGTCTACGTGATGATAAGTGGTCACTGTAATTCATGATCGTCCGTAAAAACAAACAGGGATTCTACCTGATACCGATTACAGATGCACTGCCATTCCTAAGGTTCATGATGGAATATTCATTATCTACATATTAAGAAAGTAAATCATCGCAAACCTTTTTTTTTACTTTAAATTACCAATTACATTAATTATAGAAACTACCAGTTATGTTTCTGGCTTACAGAACCTCATGCATACTGACAATTATTCGTGACATTCATCTGCAAACAAATCACACTCATGGTATTCAGAAGAGGGTTAAGTTTGGTAAGAATAAGAGGAATAGGCGAATTCGCAAGTGCCGCGAAGAGTATATGTCTGCACGATCGGAGCTATACGGGACAAATAATCAACACAACTCATCACTGAGGTCTAGAAAATAAAGACTACCATGGAAAATTTTACAGGCTGTGATCAGCTGATGAAGATCTCGACGAAGCTCTGAACGAATGAATTGTAACCCAAGCAGCCCAGAAGAAAGTTGGTTGGATACAAGTAGGGATAGAATCAGAAAACACGTTTGTTTAGGTATCGCAGAAAGGTTTTTGAACCTTCTCGAGTAGCAATTTGTAGGTGCTCTGATAGGGACCTCAAACACAAGCACTAGTTTCGAACTTAGACCGTATAAGTGTACTAAAGATTATACGGATAACAGTTACTGCTGTAGATTGGAAATCCCTTGCGCTCCTGAGACCAAATCCAAGGCGCTTTTCTGACTCTTTCGCCAGAGCTGTTTGAAATAGTTGCAGCGGTGGTACCTCGATCTAATGGTTGTAGATCTATTTACAGTTCCAGAAGCACCACCGCCACACCTATTTCTGCCTAACAACGGTATGAAACCCTACATATACCTTTAAAATATAAAGAATACAATACAATTCCTTCAAAGTCTCCTGATATGGATATTTACATAAATAGACAAATTTTTGAGTGGCTATATAAAATATCTGATACACTCAAAGAATATTAGGTAGATATTCGAGTAGCTAGCTCAGTTTCATTTGAAGCGAATATTTTAGTTTAGATGGAACTCCTATTTCATTTGAAGTTACTTACCAATATCCTTTACACCAGATCCGTGATCCATGTCCGTGGGTCCAGATCTTATCAATCTTAAAAAGAACATGACATAATATGTAAATCTGAGCTATATTTGCTATCAATACAGAACTTAGAAATAACGCTTAACAAATACGAATTTATATAAAATTTATGTTAAGTATTTTAGATTAGTCTTAGCGCAAAACTTAACAACTTCGCAGTTTCACGTTAGTCCATATATGGAATGCCTCTTGTTCAGATAATCCCCGCGTTCTCGACTCCGATCGTTTCCTAGGCCCGTAGATAAAATGCCTTTAAGTTAACACGCACGGCTATTTACAACTAGAACTGAGAATGAAAATTTGTAACGTAAAATCAAATTATGTTAAAAATTAAATGTTTTAAGCAAAGTTCTTTAAACATAGTATCGGATTATATAACTCTTGTAGTCTTTTTTATACCGGATTGAAGTAGCAAACGAGCATAATGTCCATCTGGTGATATCTGTAACTACTTTTAGAACAAAGTTTTGTCCGAAGTTACAGATGCGTTGCTACGAGGATAAACGATATACGAGGACTAGGATGGTCGCCTAATATAATACGGAAAAATTACTAAAAATAGGTGTGGCGGTGGTACCTCTCAGGTCGATCTACACTGGTTCTACCACCTGTATAACTGCTACATGCAGTCTACTGCTATAAGAGTTTATACGGATGTGAATAGTTCCGGAAGTAGGGAAACTCATCCAGTAAGAATATTCAATAATATAACACAGTCGTCACTCTTAAGCCCTTACTAGATTTTTCTCCTGTGTCGAAGGTACCATAGACATGCACAAAGATGAGAAATCAAAATATCCAGGCCAATAGCAGAAATCTAAATTCATTATGCAGATTTGTGACTGTCCGAGGTCGAATCCGGAACCCACTGCATGTCAAACCGGTGAGGTAACCACTCCGCAACGTGGAACATCTGGACGGATAAAAGGATGTATGAAGACCCAATGCTATTATAACGAATGCATTTAAATGGCTATTTTTTAGTTGCAATTTCTAATAAAACCATCTTTACGTGATCGTAAATAACATTAATATACAAAAAACAAAACAAAAAGGTCACGTGACGTCATTGGGCATTTTTTCTCGAGGGGGAAAACCTTCAAAAGGTACTAGTCAACGCCGCGGGATGTGGGATATTTACTGCACTAAAACTCCCCTGGTGGCTGACCTCGGATCTCCAGAGGAACACAACAGGAGTTCTCTGAGCGCGTCACCCCCTCGGGCTCCACCCAAGTAAGCGGTTCGAGCGTCCACTCTAGCCGTTCGCAAACCCGAAAGCCCCTTTTAGTCGCCTCTTACGATAGGGATACCGTAGCCTTCTAATCCCGAAGCTACAGGAACAGACGACATTGGTCCTACGATATGTATTTTCAGAGGGATGACGAAAGAATTAATGTCTTTTCGTCTTCAAAACCTCAATAGCGTAATGCATCGATATTGGTACTTTCTACTTATACATAGATTTGATAAACATAAGCGACGAATCTAATAATAAAAAGTATCGTCATAAAAGGTGGGCAAGATGCACTAAATCAGCATCAAGCGGTATTTAAAAATTGATTTCCTATGTCAGCCGCGCGCGTGGGCGGAGCGTGCGGAGGTCACAATACCAGTATAAATTATCGTTTATTGTAAGTTCCCACGAATTGTGACGCTTCTCACTTCCTAGATGGACTTTGATGTGACTTTTATATGATACTAGGTTGTTCACGCCGCTCCGCGCGCTTCGGTTACATTTACCACGGTAATGTTTCCTATGTGTTAATCTACGTCGTAAGCTGTGTGCCAAATTGAATCGAAAACCGACCAATACTTTTTACGTAGAAGTAACAAATACCCATATATCCTCACCAACTGTCGGCTTTATAATATTAATAACGCTTCGCTCATATGCTACGGCTAAGTCGACATAAAAGCGGTAGGGCAAGGATGTTAGGGCCTCGAGGAGTACCCTCTTTACTCGGGCAATTCTCAAGAAGATCTTAATATTTATATAAATTTTATAAACATTGTTATTTAATGTAAAACGTAAAAGATATTTACTATCCCCACTGTTTAGTGCGTAGTTCGGACTTTGTATATCGTGAGCCGACAGTCGTCCTCTTGGTGGTCGGACGTTAAACAAGGCCTGGGAGCTTCCGTGGGAGATGTTAGATGTAACACACGAACAAGCAGTCAATTTGATTACCATCAAATTGTCTGCTTGTTCGTTTTATTATTAGTGGTAGAAATTGACCACTTATTACTCACCAGTAATAAGTGGTCAATTTCTACCACCCATAGCCGTCGGTAACAAACTCTGCACAGAGCAGGGGCTCTAAAGTCTATTACAGATGTGAGGTTACTTCTGAGTACTAAGATGGACTCCTCGTATTTAAACCTCACGGCTCACTTACATTTGTGGCAAGCATTTTACTCCCCGCAGGTAGCAACACATCTGTGATTGACTTCAGTTAGAACCCCTGTTTTGTACGGAATTGTTTACAGGTACCAATGGACGCCAGCCCACATCCACAGACATCCAGAAAAGCACATGAACTGGTTCACCCTAGAAATAAGTATTGCAGAGGTACCTCCCCGGCCAAATAGTATTGGTTTTACCGCCTTTTAAATATCTTTCAGTGTAAACCTATTAACGGCCAGGTAAAGGTCTCCTACAGAATGAGCCTTAGGGTCATAAGCAAGTCAAGATCACAACCTATAAAGTGGTTAGCGATAAACTGGCACGGTTAGGGCTTCAGTTAAAATCTTGGCTATAAACTGTTGATGGGTATTTGCGGATAAAATTCATATTTAATTGCGGATAAAATTATTACATGTACAAGTAAACTTGGTTTATTATGATGTGAAAATTTTCAGCTTGATAATTTTAATATACAGCCTGTCCTCAAACCCTACCGTTGAGGACTAATGTACCTTTTTTAACACAGAATTGAAAAACCAACATACAGTCCACCAAAAAGTAAGTGACTATTACTCACGCACTTCTACAGATATCTATATTGATTACAATCAAACCCCAGATAATATTAGTTTTAGTTAGATTGACCCCAAATGCATTGCTACCTCTGAAGACTAATGAGTTTATCTTCCTTACCACTTTCTTCAGAATTTTATTTTGAGTTTATTAGGCAAAAACAAGCATAAATTTGGCGCCTAATTAACTAAATTCTATTAGCTTTGCACATCAGATCATATTATTTTTATCAGAATGAAGTAACAAACGAGCATGCAGTTCACCTGATGGTAAGTGGTTACTGCCGTTCACGGATATCTGTAAGCAACTTTATATGGAACGGGGATCTATCTGAAGTTAATAACAAATGGTCGTTTCATATATAAGTGAGCCGGCAACCACACCCTTCCAGCATACTAATACGCAAAAACTGCTTTATGCTAGAAATAGGTAGGCTGTGGTAACTCCTCAGTCGAACTGGTTTTAAAACCTGGTAAAACAGATTTAAGAAAAATCGCACCTAATTTTAAAGTTTTCATATCAAAAATCAAACCCCAAACGATCACTGTAACCATTGTCCTACACGACTCATCATCATAACAATCGTTATGGTGATGACTTGTGTAGTTACTTGTGCAGTATTACATTATGTAAGCTATACAATTTAGTATCTCGCGCAACATTTAGCACACAGTAAGGACATTAAAATGTGGCGTACAACGTTTTGAATACTGCGGGCAGTGCAACGGCGTCGTCTCTGGAATATGCATTCAGCGGTGAGGTAACTACACCAGGAAACGACATTTAATTATGTTTAAGAAAATAATTTCTTACTCTTTATTGTTATTGGAAAAGTAAATAATATTCTTTTACGTACCTATATGATTTAATTTTACTGTGTATTTTGAGTCCATATAACATAGTACAAATATATAAGGATTACATAGATCGTGTGATTTGGTAGTATTTTTACTTTGAAAATTTTCAATTTGTGTTAGAAAACTTTATGAAACTATGAAATAAGGAAAAAGTATGTGTGATATAACTACGTATCGGATAAACAATATTATTCATGTGCCTATATAATAAAATAAATAATACATATTTGTACTCGACCGCATCAGAAGGCGGCTAATGTTTTCGAGCGTACGTATGTAATATATATGTCAATTTCTTAAGCTCACACTAAAGCCTAAACAGCTTGACGGATCGTTACATATTACTAGAACCGTTTCCGTTTGCAGAGGAACATAAGCTCTATAATTTTGTAAAATGGTACCTATAATTGGGGCATAAGGCGGGATGGGGGGGCCTTTTTTATTGTCATGGCAATATGGATATCGATAAAAAAGAAATAATAGAAACTTAATAATAAAAAAAATATTAAGTTATCACTGCAAATCATATTCAGATATCTTATTGCGCATATACCAAACTTCAGCTCTTATACAAGCTACAAAATAAAATTGGCAGCGTGATTCAGAAAGGGGTACAGCGCCAACCAGTTGTAGCACCGGCAACTGCTTTCGTAACGCTTTTTCGAAGTATCAAGTTTGAAATTACAACGATTCTTAATAGTTTAACGTGTACGAATTGCACATACATGTATGGTTTATTTTAGTGTATTAATTTAGATGGTAACGTTTTCAGGTGCATGTACCTTACAAATGCAGCGTGCAGTTTCGGCGCGTGTGCGCTGCTATGCGTTGCTCGGTACCCCTGTCACGTCGTCATGAGTTAGATTTTATTACTTCGCTTGAATTTGTGATTCAGAAGCGCCAGCGATGACAGGAAAGCGAAATGTTCGAGCGTTATACTTTTATTGGTACACATATCGTTAATGTACATTTAACATTCAATGGTTGACCTTCTCAAAGTTTAATGTTTATAATATGGAATCAAGTATATAGTCCACCTGATGGTCACCGACATCCATATACATCTCTAATTAATTACAAATAACATCGAATCTTTCCTGAGGTTGGCCATAGGACTAGGTTGGAACGCCTTGGATATGTATGAATCCCTCACCACACCCTTCAGACCATAACACAGCACCGCTAACATTGATTTTACCGGGCAGACATAGGTGTAGCGATGGTGCCTCCAAAGTAAAACTGCAAAAGGTTTTACTACCTTAAAAATCGGTCAAGTGCGAGTCGGACTCGCGCACGAAGGGTTCCGCTCCATTATGTAATATTGAGCAAAAAACACGGTTATTGTATGGGGACCCACCAAAAAAAAAAAAATATATATATATATATAATTTTTAATATTTGTTGTTATAGCGGCAATGGAAATACATTATTTGTGAAAATTTCAGCTTTCTAGCTATCACGGTTTATGAGAT
>DWNE01009632.1:0-10799 GCA_018249875.1 Cecropterus toxeus
AACAGTTAAAAAGTAGAGTTTAAATGTTATTTTCTCAGCAGGTAGGTAAAGAAACAATTTACCTAAATTTATGTAAGTACTTTTTCAAATTACCAACATCAAATGCAACTCACATGATTTCGTGAATTTAACTTGTTTTAAAAACAACTTCCTACATATGTTAAATAAAATACACTCATGAGTTTATAGAGATATTTTAGGAGAGTTCAAATAATATCACAGACGTAACAATAAAAATGATAAGCCAATCAAATGCACAAATAAAACATATTTAGTGATACTATTATTTATAAAATAGTTTCATATGAGATTCTGTACTATATTGCGTAGTTTAATATATCTCTACATAGTATTTTATTTTTTAAGTACATGGGTACTTGTAACTACGGACGACAAAGCAAAGGAACTTTGAAAAATTGGTACCTAATGAATTAATACTTCTTAACTAAAATAACGAGGTCAACCTATTTCTAAAACGGGACATCATATGAAAAAATGCTTTTTTCTGTCTTTCTCTGATAGATATATAAAATAATTCCTGATTAACCTTGTTGTTTCATTAACCTTTACTACAGAAGCATTAGTAAAGGAAAAGTAATTAAAAAAACATTTTGTATTATATATAAGTAAAACTTTTCGTAAAATAGATATTATGTAATGTAAGATTACATTTTAGGATGCATAGATTTTTTCACATTTGTTGATGACAGATCTTTCTTAAAAAAATTTACGTATCGCATTCGGATGAACGACAAATGCAGGGTCTTCAATTAAATAAATAATAATATAATAGCTGAGGTTGTAATTACTGCACCTTGTCGCCATTACGAGAGACAATTTCCTGTGTGCTCGAATCTTTGACAACCTCAGTTCCGTTTGGATTTACGTCCAAAATTTCATCGACTGTGGATCCTGACGGGTCTGGTTCCTTTTGGTCGACAGGATGAGCTATTTCCCACTCCTTCAAGTATTCGACTACTGCTGTATGGCCGAAAGTCTCAGCTTCGTTCAGCGGACGGCTGCCCCAGCGATCTCTAGGGTCATGCGGCACCGAGCACTGGGCGAGAAGGAAGTCCACACAGCCAAGGTGACCTTCAGCTGCTGCCAAGTGTAAAGCCGTTCGCCCGTCATAATCCGCCAAAGTCATGTCCATTCCAGATAAGTGGTGCCTGTAAATTCATTAATGATTTTAATAGTATTTTTGATGTAGACCTCAGACGCTTTATCACAACAAAAGTTCTAAAAGCTGAAGTGGGTGTTGCTGAAGCTAGAAAAAGTTTTGCAACGTTATGTTTAATGCAACTACTAATTGACATCTGTAATTCGCGAAGTGCCTACTTTATGTTTAGCTTCAACAATTTTGCTCTCGATATTTTTAACGTATCAATTAAAATACCTATAGACTAGGCAGAAACTATGTGTGTGGCCAAAGGGATATTTTAATGTTTCAGAAAATGAAAAAAGTAAGCATATTTGAAACAATACGATAAAAACTAATGCAGATTTAAGGAAATATCTCAACACTTTGTACTGTAAGCCTATTTTAAAATTCACTATAAAGATTATACATTATATTTTTTATTTTATGTTATTTCAATATCATTCTCATAGTGCTAAGATATTTTATAGTGAAATACATAGCCATAGTGTATCATATAGCCATGAATTCTAAATGCTTGAATGCTGCCACATTTAAAGCCATCGATTGTTTGAACTGAATTTTACTTGTTGCTTGTTATTTATTCTGTAGTCGGAGTTTTCGTCGGCGCAGGAAGAGATGTGTTAGACTCAGATTGAACGGATTCAGATTCTGACGATTCGCTGACGATTCAGAAATAATATAATTTAAATAACTATTTTCTATAGAATTATGATGATTAAGTAGTTAATATAAAGAAATTAAAGTGTCACCTTCTTAAAGCGCTAATATCACCACTTGCAGCAGAGAACAGTAGATTAACGATACTAAGACCAGTAGATTCAAACTTGTATCGGCGCGGATCCTTTTTGTGACTTGCATAGCGAATGTTGTCGTACTTGTGGAAATTAAATCTCATTATCAATTCCTGAAAAATATTAAATTGCATGTATAAATTTACTATCACTTTCATTGTAATTAGATAGATCAAACTGTATATTATATTATGATATCCAAAGAATAATGAATATATACGTCGCAAAATTGAAGACCCCTGCAACTATTGCCGAGAGGATCCAACGGTGGAGACCAGGTGCAAATTCCCATAACATTTGGCACAACTATTAGCATGGCTCCAGAGACACCAGATTTTGCTGGAAGGCCAACTTTGAATGCAAATTGTCCAGAATAGTCATACATTCCACAGCTGTGCATCAAGGAAAGCACGTTACGAACTGAATCTGGTCGCAATACTTTTTCATCAGTTATCGGGCAGATACCACCGTTTGCCAATGTAGCCGCCATAATTGACATAATATCACAATTGGCCTCCATGGAACAACACTGAAATAAAGTAACCAAATTAATTCATTTTTGGTAAATTAATAAGATTATTTTCATATTAGAGAGCATAGCGTAGCTTCATAACAAATACCTGAAAATAGAAGTCCATGCATTCGCGAAGATTTGTTTTCTCCGGATAGCATTTGTGCTCGCGCATGTAAAAACCCAATGCGTAATTACGGTCAGCAGCCTCGCGTTCCGACAAAAATACAGCGTTGTTGAAACCCAATACTTCATTCCCAGCTAATCGACTGAAGAATGACATGACATAGTCGAACTTCTCAGCAAGCGTCATCTCTGGCTTGTCCAAAGTTTTTAATAAAGAGCAAACCAAAATTGCTCCCGCGTTAATCATGGGATTGTGTGGCTTCACTGAAAGAAAAGTTGATACAAATCTAAATTGTTGTTTACAAACTTAATTACGTACAGCTCAAGGTGTTATGATCGAATTTAAATAAAACTTTCTTCTTCCTTGCCACATAGTTGTTCTAACACGTTCGTAAAATTGAAGAAAATACAATAAAGCCACACGATAATTTGTATGAGCTCTTACACTGTTGCAGGTCAATGTAATTACGATATACGTACTGTTATAATCCAAGACAAGTTCATTGAAATTGCGTCCACTCGGCTCTGTGCCAACATATTTGTGCACAACATCTGGGCCTAAAGTTTCAAGAGCCATAGCATAAGTCAGTGGTTTGCTGCACGATTGTAGAGTGAATGGAACGTTTACGTCACCTGAAAGTGCCATATTATATTTGTTAGATTTTTCTTTGGAAATATCAATTGTATGTAATTCGTTTTATTAAACTTACCAATAGAGAATCTTTGACCATCAATTGTACACACGCTAACTCCCCAGTTTTCAGAGCTTGCTCTTGCCAGTTGCGGAATGTAGCTAGCTACTTTGCCATCTGTGTTACTTTTAGCAGACCAATACATCTCTTCTATATCTTTTATAAAATCTTGGAAATCAGGAATAACGAACTGACTTCGAAATGCTCTAGTTATCAATACGATATTGGGAGAAATCACTTCCTTGAATGTCTTCCTGTCTAATTTCAGTGTTTCTGGGGAACCACCTTCAAAGTTAGACTGTTTGTGAACTTTGTATAAATTGTGCATTACTTCTTTGACGCGAGAATCATTTTTTCTTATTCCTGTTGTTCGAAGAGCCTGGAAATATAAATGGAAAGGGTACTTTAATTAATTAATTAAAATAATTTTATGTTATACAACGTAATTTTATGTAGAAGAATCTTCGTAGTAATAAACAATATTTAATTATAGTCATTGTTCTTCACTATTTACACTTCACTTATTTGCATTTTGGAAATTTGTATTTATGTTTTATCAAATTATACTTACGGCCAAAAACTTTCCAACGGGAAGAAGCCCGGTATCTTCATTTTTAAACATATCAAACAAGACATCGTCTGCATTTTTGTGTGAGCCTTCACGTACCCTGCGAATATAACGCGATGAAAAATAGTATTATAGTTCATGTTTGTGGATATTGTTGCTATAATCTATTTAAATACATACTGTGTACCGAAACATAATCATGCACTATGGCTGCTTATTGGCAGAAGCATAGTAGCAATGGTATACTAATTCAATGTTAGTTTACGAGGTAGGGTGACATGGGGATTTCTAGACTGTGACAACAGCTGTACGTTATGTTCTAATAATAATAACAATTTGTGTACACTGTAACTACTTGTCGTGTCAGGCGGGTGTGTCTACGACGTAGGTGCCGGGCAACGATCAGCAACCAGTCACCTGACGGTTTTTTTGGCTCCACGTCAACACACCGCGTGTGCAAACAAAGTTTTAGTATGACTAAAAATAATCCGTTTTCTTTTTGTAAAATTCCTGTGCTACTAGTAATGAAAGAAAACGATCATAAAGTCATTTATTCGTTTACTTTAACAATGTGTTTTGTTTCAAATATTCTATGTTAAGCATGTATTTATGCAAATATGATACAATGCCCGTAATGCAATGTAATTATAACTTTATATTGGATACGTAACTTTGCCTCTAAATAAGTCTTCACGCATGAATACATTTAGGTACATGTAATATTTAACATTTCGTATAAGTATATTGACAAAAAAAAATTAACAGTAACATGAAATCCAGCTTACAACATAATATAACTGCGCCATTTTTTTTTGGATAAAGAGCAGGATTATGTATCTCAAGTTGATAGGTAGGTACAGTATGCCATACAAAGCTAATATATTTGTAATTATTGATGAATACCTATTGCTACTATGATACTTAGTACATAATGAAAATAAATAAAATTGCTGAACGAAAATACTACTTAAACATATCTATCAGCTATAAAAGACAAATAAAAATACTTCAATACATGGGAAAATAAAGTAAAAAGGCAAAGCGTATAATACTTATCAAAACCTGATTATAATTTAATCAGAGTTTCAGTTAATCAGTTTGTGTGTAACTTTTAATTTGATTACAATATAAACATTAGCTCTACACTGAACACGAAACATGCTGTTACAGACTCCTGTACTCACGATGTTGGATCGAGGTTGTGCACGAATGAGTAGTGCCTGCACCATGAAACGTGAACACACAATTTAGAATTACACGCGTAATATGATACATATCATTTAAACGTTCCATCTATCAGCAAAACATTGTTCTCTCAGTTTAAAGACGTCACCAGTTGAGCGACAATTGATCTTCTAAATTTGCGCTATTGCCACAATTGCAATTTAAATTGAAATCGGAGGAATTGAAGCTTACGTAATGATATCATTTCCCTGCTCCCATTTAACGTAGTTCGAAACCTTGTTCTGTAAACTATGTATGGTCGTGTAGGGAAGTGCATTCTAAATGTCAAGGGTGAATTGAATGGTCCCGGCGCGGCGGCGCGGCGCCGGCAACTGTGACATCTTTTACGTACAGTTTCAATTCAGATCAATAGGAGTCGATCATGTTTCAATTTATTTTTAATAGACAGCTACACTCTATGCATTGATTTTAGATGTTCGATGTACGAACTTGGATGCTAATTTTAGTCAATTGTGCTTATGAATCTTCGCTGACGATCACCACCATGAAATGAACATGATTTTTAATATGACATGCTTACCTCATATCTATCGACTGAAAGGCATAGAAGTTTGGCGCAGAGTTGCGCCATTTCTGAAACAATAAAATAGTCTTTGAATTAAGGGAAGAAAATCCTAAAACATGACCCACATTCCAATAAGACAAAAACCACTGAACGGAAGTAAAGATACCCAGTGACCCAAAAGAACCGACATAAAACGTGTACACAGACGGGACACTCACATCTATAACATAGACGGGTCTCACTTGACTGTACCGGCGATAGCAAAGGCAGGCCGGCTGTTTAAGCACGGGCCTGCCGGCAGCAGCGATACGGCGGAGCTGTCGGCTGTTCATATCGGCGAGTGGCGACAGAAGAAGATATGGAATAGGATCGCACTTCGCTGTTCGCCTCCGACGCGCAGGCGCCAACTGCGGCCCCTACCCTTCAATTCTCGACTCAACGTTACAACTCATACCTTATCTATAGGAAATTATTTACCTTCGCAGTGACGTATCCTTTTACGAGAAATTCATATTTTGTACTATAAATCGTTTTTCACGCTCCGCTACGTCAGCGATTATGCAATTTGAATTGGCGGCTATCTATATTTAGGAAGTTCAGTCTTCTTCGCGTAGTTGGTTTTTATACGAGAATGATAAATAAAAAATAGATATATCTATCGATTTCGTTTCGCATTATTATTACTAATGTTTGACCGATTACTTAAATATAGGCTTTTATTCGACTGTTAACACTCAACAACAGCAACATTTTGCTGCTAGCTTTAAAGATTTGCCAATGGGCTATTCACCATCGCAATGTTTTCCACCCGTATATTTTGGTTTTATATTTTCATGACTGACATGACACTTTATTCTACTTTCAAGCATGATCGGTGGATTATTTCTTAAGGAAAATATTCAGTGTCATGTTATATTAATTGAAAATATTATACTTCAAAATTTCAGCCATCCATCTGATCACAACTGCGAAGTTATGAATGTGCGTAAACACTGAGAGAGCCTAAATTGCACACTTACGCAGCAATTTAATAATTTGATTTAACATCATATACGATATTAAAATTATGGGCAATTATTACGATTATAATTATTCAGCGTGTTTCTTGTTGTAGTATTGTTTTCTTTAATACCCACTCTAATACCCTACCCACCCTAATATTTTGGTTGTATAGTAAAAAAAATGTAGGTAGGTACTATGTACATTGAAGCTTTATAACTTACTGAATAATCATACGAATTTTATATTAACGTACTAAAACTCATAGTTTATCAATGCATACATATGTATTGTAGTACGTAATGTCTTTAATATTTACATTCGAGACGCTGTGATTAATTGATTCAATTTATTTTTGGCTCCATTTAATCAAAACGGAACATTATTACATTCTTGTTTTCATACGATCCCTGAAGGGTTTCTTACTTGACACACATTCGATTTCTGTGGGTTTGATCGAAAATTCTGCGTTTTTTACATGACGAGATTTATTTTTTCCTTTTGAAACTGTTTATATTTATATTTGTATAAGTGTAAAATATACTAAAAATAATGACGAAATGCAGTCGAGCTCATGTTATGACCATCTGCCGTGTATTGACATTAGTAACTTACTCTATTTATTGAAGATGTATACCTGTAATCATAACCTCGGACTGTTGTTAACCCTAACATATACCAATGGATCTTTATTAGCTACCTATACATTTAATTTTCCCAAGTACACTTGTATTAGAAATTAATTTGTTTTCTTTGCCGGTGAAGTATCGTAAGGTTTAACAGGTTGTAAAGCCCATTAAGGTTTGACTCCAACGTAACTATTACACATGCATTTCTGCACAAGGAACAACAGCTATGATGCTGTTCATTTCTGTTGTATTCTGGCTTGAAAGTTGTGGCAAGGAAGACATAAGTAGATATACGAGTATCTACACATATCATTAGAACTCTACTCATATGTGGAGTTGATCATAGATGTCCCATCATAGAGATTCCATTATCATAAGGTGAACTGCATGCTCATTTGCAGAAGCAGCTAGGTAGGTAGGTATTAAGAGCTAGTAGTTAGATTATTTATTTATTTACATAGAAAATAAACATAACAGGTAAAGTAAACCTAATGCGTTTATCTCGTTATAGACTCTAAATATTCTCTGGCCGTCCTGTGAAACACAGCAGGCGTCGATATGAAGAATATTGCCGAAGAGTATTTCAAAAAGGTTCACAAATGGCTACAATATTTAAAGAATAAATATGATGATATATTCGCATACTTATGAAACCTATAATTACAATAGCAAACATCCATAATAACCTATCGCTAAGATTTGAAAAATCAATATTTACAAGTGTTAGTGGCTTAGGCGTTCCGATGACTAATTTTCATATACTGTCTGCGCAAATGTCTGATAAAGGAATTTCGTATCTATCTACATCATTATTATGATTTGTTTTTATGTATAATGATGAATAGTTTGTCATCCTTATCAACATTGCTTTGTCAAAACTAGATGTGTCTGAACGTCCAGTTATAATTAAACCGTTCCGGTTGAGTTGACCAATATTTTGTCAGTAAAACTGCCAGCGATAATGTATTTCCCAGGACTTGAGTGGATATCGACAGATGTAATCATTAACGTGTTTCTTAAAATATTATGGAATGCATATACACTGTATGATCTTTTCGATAAGCCATAAGCTATAAGATATTATCGTATCAATTAGGTAGGTGTTCATATTTTGATTTATAGAATTTAAAACATAAATATAAAATCTACAAACAAAGGAGTGCAAACTAAAATTATACTTCCCACCTCTTGGCTTTTTCACAAACGATGCGAAATTGTTTAAAAGAAATAAAGATGGCCTATTTATGCATTCAAGCTCCAGTTGTAATAAAAATACATATTTAACATTTTTCGCTATTTGTGTTTGGTAAACTAGATCAAGGTCTGTCTAGATTGTGGGACTATGGGATTTAAGCTTAATACTTCTCTTCTATTTTATTTTTAGTTTATTTATAGGAATTGAACCATTACATATTTTTATTATTTCTCTATGAAGTAGTGTTGACTCAAACATTGTCGTAGCACTACGATTTGCTACGATGCTAACATGTAAATGTTCCCGACGAATCTATGTAGTATTGGTTGCGATCTTGCATATCACGGGACATTTAAGAGTACTAAGAGTACTAAGCAAAATCATGATACTTCTGAATCACAAACTTTTTATTGCATTTTGTATATTAGGCTTGAACCAGACAGAAAATACCTTAAACGCGAACAGGGAGAGAATTCAGTATTTTGTTCAATTTGGTGCTTTTATGTAAAACTAGAAGAATATAATGAAAAATTCTATATAACTGGGGAATTAATGTGGCCTAACCCACCCTAACTTCAGTTTGTCGTGTATTTTTTTAGATTTACCACTAAAATTTTGAAACAAACATTGATCTGAGCCTCGTATCGTGTCCATCCATGTCCTGCTTAACAATAATGATATATGACTGTCTATAAATAGATTAGATATAAAAAATCACGACTCAGAACATGATAAATTTCACTTGAAATAAATTGTTAATGTTACATACTGATAATAAAAAATACAGTTCCGCATGTCTACATCGCATATATTTTCAAAAAGATTATTTCGGAAGACTAAGAATAAATAATAATTTACCAGGTAATCAGTGTAATTCTTTCGAAGAGGAACACATTCCTTTTCCTGTTGACTAAAAAACCGCCAAAACGAATTATAAGTACTACCGCCTCCTACATGTTCGCCTTGGATGCAACTTGACTAAAAAAGTTTTTCTATGGCCAACACCCTTTATCCCCAACTAGCCACTCATTATCAAATGTATTGGACTCGTTAAAACACAAAAACGAACTAAATTTTAATGGGGTTTGTACTAGGCGTTAAATATTTATATATTGAACAGCCTCCTTTAGCATGTAAGTTTTATTATAGAAAATCTATAGGTATATTTTTTTCAAAATTGGAAATTTAAAAATCGCTACTAGTAAGTAGTAAGTATAATTAAATTATGAAGTTCACTTTTATATGAGGCGACCATCTCAGTTCGTCTCGGGAGTAGCAACGCATCTGTGATAGACTTCATATAGAACCCCTGTTCTATATGAAGTTGCTTACAAATGTCTATGGGCGGCAGTAACCACTTACCATCAGATGAGCTGCTTGCTTGGTTGCTACTTCATTTTTATAAAAAGTAAGTACCTATTCCTAAACTTCGAAATTTGTTCAAATACTTCGTTATTTACGCACATGTAAAGTTAATAAAAGCGTGTTATAAAAACTCATATATAATGAATTGTACAACATAAAGATTGAAGCAAGCAGGATAACTATGAAAAATATGGGTGACACACATTGTTATATTTTTGAACTGAATCACTTTATTTGAGTTTAATAATATACGAATTAAATTTGACATGTTTCTTTTATTATTTAGAATATTTTATGGCTTGCACCTTTAAGCCTGACTTTATTAATTCGCGGCTATTTTTACTTTTTAACCGACTTTAAAAAGGAGGAGGTTATCAATTCGGTTGTTTGAATTTTATTTGTTTAGCCGCCTCCATTTTTCGCGCGCTTCGGATGACTCATAGAGCATGTGCCGTTAGGGATGCCCAAAAGTTTGTTTTGTCGATATATCGTATCGTAACAGTATCGAATACACTTATATCGACGTAACGATGATAAAACGTATGAGTGAGTAAAGTAGGTTAGAACAAGATATAAAGTTACTATAGTAATATTAAATTTCATGTTAACATTGTTGCGAAGATAAATTCAATGAAAATATGTATATCATAGTGCCCAAAAATAAATCAAAACATACGGAAGTAAGTTTTAAACCTCGTATTTGTAGTTTATACAAGGTGAAAACCATACAAGTTTGTTAACATAAAAGGTGGAACATTACACAAAATTCAAAACTTTAATAAAAAATACTACGACTACTTACGAGTAGGTACTTATCATTCCTGCTTATACTTTGGGGTTTTGATAAGTATCTAATTTAGGTTTAAATTTATAATACATAAACAATAAATGTAAAATCTATACTTATTATTTTTTTGCTTCAATTATAGCATTAATTTGACGACCCGCGTGGCCGAGCGGTCAGCATACCGGTCTAACGCGCAGTGGGTCCCGGGTTCGATTCCCGGCCAG
>DWNE01009633.1:0-10799 GCA_018249875.1 Cecropterus toxeus
TAATTTATTTTAAAGATGGTAAATCCTACATGATTCGACTCTGAAAACAATGAAAAACCTATTTGTGTCTAATAACCATGTTCAACGCTGCATGCTGGTATAAAAGGTATTGTAAGGGAGATATAGTTAAACGACTGTTCTAAGGTACTTTTTGACCTGGTGCCTACATCACCTTTTCTCCACCGCACCGCTCGCCGAAAGATGGAGTTCGATCCGCACCAAATGGACACATGATGGTCCTAAACTTTTCGATTTGTATGCTCGTTTACCACAGACGTGCAAAATGTATATGTGTTACATAAAATCTTTATGAAAAAATATAACTTTATTAAGATACCGCTAGCATTTCGCACTGTACCCCACACTTCGTTAATTTCTCTCTGTCAGACCCATTTTTACCTCACCACTTACTCAACATCAATACGTCTGGCGCTACATATATTATTCAAAGCTGATTTCGTCTCCAATTTGTCGCCGACGAGAAATTTGAACAGTAGACATTTGCTTTTAGATGTGGAATAATTTCAAGAAGTCAAATTCTGGCGACAAGTCATTCGTACGCGATGTTAAATATTTAACTCGAACGCCATATGGGCACAGATGTACAAAGTGAGATATTATAGATCGAGATGGTTATTTTATACCGAGATTAAAGTGCTGTGTGTGTTTGCATAACCATTTAAACATTCAAAACCAAATATTTAAAAAACAACGTATTTATAAGAAGTATTCAATATTTATGACTGACCCAAAATAAGAAAATAGATTAAATAAATACTTTTAAATTTGCATGCCGAGAAGGTAGAATAGGAGAACACTGACAATATTTATAAGAACTTTTCTGTTAACTTATTGTAGCTAATAATGAATTATAATTATTTAATGAAAGATTATCTTTTATTATTATTGTTATTAAAATGTTTAGATACTAAAATTGACGTTATGACATTATTCTCATAATACATGCATTATCTATTACATAACGTCAAGAATAATCCTGAATATTGTTTATTTGGCGATGGCCGCAGGACCTTTCATAAAACGTTGGAGAAGTGTAAAATGCAATGACCGGTCGCTATGTATTTCTGCACCGACGACGGAGGTACTTAAATATACTTTCAGCTGTAATTGTATTCTTTGGTAAATTCCAGCAACCTAAAATCATAAAACATTAATCGAAATGGATTTACGTAATTGAGCCAATTGTGTAAGTACTGCTACTCTGGAAGCGTGCAGAATGAGCACCTAGAGGCGCAACGTTCCGGAGGGTTGAATATTGCAAAACATCATTAAAAACATTAAGACAAAAAACCCGCCTGCTTAAAATATTATTTTTCATAATGATATATATTTAGTTTTACGCTTATATGGGTTTTTGTCAAAATAGTCAACTAAAAGTATTACAATATCTATATTTTCAGAATGGTCTGTTTACTAGTTTTCATTTGATACCAAAATTGCCGCGATAGTAAAAAAGTCTTACCTCCCCCCTTTTTCCCCTATTTGTAGGCAACATTTATTGCATGTCACTCCGCAAACTAAGACGATTCTAATGATATATCATACGTCACAATACGTCAAGCGGTTTGGGCTCTAGCGCGTGCCAAAGAAATTTACATACAAAGAAACATACATACATACGCTCGAAAAACATTACCCTCCTTTTGACGCAGTCGGCTAAATATGCAAAATGCTTAGTCCGGTCTCTAATGACCATTCAACCTACAAACATCTAACTAGCGCATAACACTTATTACATTGTGTCCATCACTATGGAGTCTGCCGAAACAGACTGGAAATTATCGCATGCTTAATGGAACACCGACTCATTAAGAGATAAGTTAAAAATTAGGTACGTACAGATAGAGGCTTCTGTTAGCGCCATCTACCATCTACTTTGAAATTACGAGTTGTCGTCACCCTAACATTAACTAATTGTTAACTTTATTGATCAATAAGTACGAAAAGGTCTCATTGCAAGATCTTCTTTTGCGATTTCCCAAAAATCGTCTTTTTTGAGTTAAGTCAGTATTGAAATAAGCATGCGATATGTATTAGGTTTATTTATAAGTTTGGATAGGTCAGGATTTCCCGGTGAACCGTGGCGCTGCGCTCGACCGGCCTTTAGCCGAGGTATCCGAGCCGAAATACACGCTCTATTTGAATTTTAATTACATGTACACGCATTGTATTATCTGAAATTATTTTAATCTGCTACTTTTAGCCACGGGTCACATAAATAAAAATAATATAAAATTTACGTGATAATATTTGGTCTGCTGTTCATTATAAATTGTTTTAAACAATTACTGAAGCTTAGGAAGAATAAGTAAATGTATTCTTACGACAATCTCACATTACATACACATATGTTGCAAATATAGGCAAAGTTGTGGTTTAAGATTATTTATTCTCAAAAGAATTGGTTACAATTCAAAGTTTTAATTTTAAATGTATATTAATTCGCTTTATAGCCATTTTTCATCTCAAAAATACTACAAAAAATTTATACATATGTGTATAATTCACCCGCGTTTATTAAAGAACAATCTATTACAAACATAACGTGATGTTATATAGCCTAAAGTCTTCCATGATAAATTTACTATTCAACACAAAAATATTTTTCAATTCGAACCAGTAGTTTCTGAGATAAGCGCGTTTAACCAAACTCTACTACTTCATAATATTAGTATACCTAGATAGTAAAATAAAAAAGCTGACTGCGTAAAACAACTATTTATTTATAATGATATATCTAGTTTAACGCTTTATATGACAGTCAAAGAGATTGTAAACTATAAAGATAACTTGAATGGATAGGCGTTATACTATACTTAATTATACCTTATATGTACACATACTTAAGTGTTACAATATAATCTTTAGTATTTAAAGTAGACCACAATGCATGCCGTGGTGGCCTGTAATTAAGGCCTTTTATTTAAGCCTAATCTAATTCTAAGGTTAGTGTAATGTATTGTCTTTTAGGCTATCCTCTTTAAATAAATAAAGCTGGATTTAGATAATTTAGCCTTAAACAGTACTAGGCTACCTTGAATAAAACGGAATATGACAAAAATCCATAGAATTTCACGTTAGCGTGCATACGTCCGCCCTAATTCCAAGTAACCATGCTACCCTAAACATGTAAGGCATTCATTTCGATATGCATGTGGTATGTAACATATTCCTTCCCTGAATATATTTTATTAAACATTACAGCAACAGGAAACGACATCAGAAATAATAATTTGTAGAATGTCGTCAACGCAATGGAATAGTAAAAGAATGCTCTAGGGAAAACCAATGTATTTAAGGCAAAACTGTTATTTGATGACATAAATTAACTTTCATGTTGCCTGGAATATTTTGCAACTCGAAAAGTAAAAGTTGTTTTTTTTTTTTAATTCTTAATGATACGTACGTCGACTAAGTCAAGAACGCCTCGAAATAAGTATCTCCCTTACCACACCCTAGACTAGACACAACAATAGATAACACTGCTGTTATTTTGTGCCCACAAATAGGTGTGGCTCTGGTGCTTCTAGAGTCGAGCCACATAAAGTTTTTACTATCTTAAAATTTGTTACATTTAAATATATTTCAATGGAAATTATTATATATTACAAGCTGCTTATAGGGACTGGTAGGGACAAACAAAAATCACAGAAACACCTTCCAAAATAGATTTGCCACTGCGTGCAGCTCTTTATGATATGTAATGTCTATTTTAATATATTTCATTATTGTCGTAGGTACTTGATGGTTTCTTTTCTTTTTATTTTTAAACAGTCAGATTTTTGATTCTTATAACATTCTTTTTTAGTAAAAAATCACACTAATTTAACTTGCAAAGTTTTCTAAGATCGTTGTACTGATAGTAATTATGGAAAGATGCAAAATGAGCTAGCTCTTCTTTAAAGCCGGCGATGCATTAAAAACTCCTCTGGAGTTGCAAATGTCCATAGGCGACGGTGACTACTTTCCATTAGGTACCCATATACCTTATAGTTAGGTTTAAGTATAAAAAACTAATATGTAGAATTGTTAAATGAATTTGAATTTGAATTTGTTTTATGAACAAATGTTACATTTGAAGTCACTACCTGAATGCTATCCCAGGATAATTTAAAATCTCTCATCATCCCAAGAAAATCATTAATAGAAGATTACCTTTAAAGTAAAGAACCTACAAAATATAATAAGACCTTCCCTTAATCTCATTAAAAGAGACGTAGGTCAAAATGTCTGGAGGGGTTTAAAGACATTTCTTCACAGCCCTTGAATATTATGGGATAACAAGGCTTAAAAGATTTTTAAAATAATCCGAGAGATATTTTACGCTTATCACACGTACAAATCCACGCTTAAGGTAACGTAAGGGTAAACCGAAAACATACAAAAATATGAATATTCTGAATTAAGGGATATTCAAATTTATTATTTGAAGGTTTCCCAAACGGTGGATTGAACCCGGAACCTTTTGGATTATATGTAGCAAAATTGTTATACTATTTTACATACACAATTATTTAAGCTTTCAAAAACCTTATCAATTTATCGGACAAATTAGTACATATAGGTTAACCTTATTTATTTATTTTTAGTTTCCATTGTCTCGCTGTACTTGACATTGCCAGCCAGTTTGTACGCCCGCGAATATTAAACTATCAACCGATAATAAAAGCTTCCTTTGACAATTTACAATCTTCTCAGTTAAGGTCATCTTCCAATCCGGTGGTAGTGTATGAAAAATTATTGTAAATGACAATTTGTAAATGCTCCCCTAGGCCTATACAAAATAAAGACATTTAATTTCACTTCATTTTAATAAAGGAATAACTCTTGTGCGCTATAAAACAGATTTAAAATTACTTAAATCTTCTATAGACAGATATAAAAGACAAAAACTACTGACTTCTGAACTTTTCGAACCTAAATTTCAGAAGATAAAACCATAAATTTGTACTAGTTTATTCCATAAGTTTCCACGAAGAAATACTTTTAATATTCCACTCCTAGGGTGGGTAAAAAGGGTTATATGTCTACATTTTATTATGTGTACGTAGCCACGGGCAACAGTTAGTGTTACATTACTCTATTTTATATAGGATTCTATTCCATTACTTAAAGAAATTCGTTCACCGCAATTGAACTAAGTAAGCAGCTTTTAGCAAAATCGATTTATGCGAATCATGTTAACCTTTCGTCGATACGTGATTTTCGTTCACGATAAGCCAACTCATATCCGTAGCGTCGGAGATTTCAAAATGGAGAATATCTATATATGTATATCCAGGAGTGGTATAATATGATATCACTAGGTGAAAACTCGGCTTAAGAAAACGTCGAAACTAAATCACAAATTGAGTCTTCATGTTTTTGTCGTATTCATCATACGGAAAAATATGAAAACTGAATTTGTTTCTTCTAATAGCTTATTCAATAAAGGTTTATTCACACACTGAGAACGCTATGTCCTCACTGACTGACAGGAATGCGTTCATAGACAATATGGCGGTACTTTACCAGTCTGGACGAAACTGTGACTTCACTGCGTGTGAATCGGCCTTAACTAACTTAAGGTGACATCCGAGAGGCCAATTGGCCTGCCATTTGCATCACTCGAATTTAAGAGAACACCCGACACTCCGAAATTTGCGGATAGATGTTATCGACGCGAAATCACTACGTTTTATTATTCAATCGAGGTTTCAATCGAGTCTACCATAACTCTGGACCGAATTGTTTAATAATATTTAATAATTTTAATATGAAATTAATGTATTGCATTAATTTGCTATAAACAAACACAACAAACAAAACAAACATGCCTTGTTACATATTATAGATTCTATTCCATTTTTTCTTTTTACCGACTTCCAAAAAGGAGGAGGTACTCAATTCGTCTGTATTTTTTTTTTTTATAAACGCTTTTTACACTCATAGTACTACACTAGGATTTTTCCCTGTGTCGTGGGTACCACGAACATACATACGAATACACAAACAGACCCAGAACAGAATCTAAACTCATCATTCAGATTTCTGTCTGCCCGAGGATCGAACCCGGGTTCCACTGCTTGTTAGACCAGTAAGGTGACCGCTCCGCCACGCGGGACATCCCTTTAAATTATGGTGTACAACTCCTATTTTTATATGTATGTGCACACCAATGTTTGAAACATTAGCTCATTATTTTCAATTGTATTACTTTCTGCCCCATACTAGAATTTCTGTTGATTCTACTCTGGACTTTCCGTGAACAAACTGAGAATTAGTACACATGCAGGTGGTAGAACCAGAGTAGTTCGACCGGGGAAGTACCACCACCACACCTATTTCTAGCGTGAAGCATTTTTTTGCGTTTCGATGGAAGGGTGTGGTTGCCGGCACTTTTATACGAGGCGACCATCGTAGTCCTCGGGAGTAGCAACGCATCTGTGATTGACTTCAGATAGAACCGATGTTCTATTTGAAGTTGCTTACAGGTGTCCATGGGCGGCCGTGACCACTTACCATCAGGTGGACTGCATGCTCGTTTACTACTTAAATTAGATAAAAAAAACCATGCAAATGAATGCGCAACTCATCATTGATTTAACTTTGACCGTACACGTTTTATATGACCACCAATTATTGGACATCTGATGGGTGAAATGATTAAGATTGTAAAAATAAATTCAAGTGGACAGGGCCGGTAATTTTGAGTTTTAATACCGACTAAAAATAATTAAAAATCCGGGGCTTCATCAGGGATATAATTTAAGGGTTGAATGAGGCAATGCGTCTGTGGCCAAATTCATATAAAATTCCGTATCGATTCAGAATAAAAATGCATTGTCGTGACGGACAGTTTGTCAAATTAATTATTTTTTGGATGTTATTTACAAATCTTACTATCTTACTTATAATTATTTTATTTATTTATTGCGTCACATTAATATACAAGTTATAATAGACCCATGTTCTACCAGTCAACCTTGGGTGGCTGGAAAATTTGCGGCCGATGTTAATTTTAAAATAATCCTTATAAATTTGAGATTGAAAAATGATTGTGTCTCGACTGACACGTACGACAAGCTTTATTATTAAATTTATTAGGTATAAAAAAATGATATAAGACAATAAGTTTAATTTAAAACAATTTTGGGAAACACGGACAGGCAGGAGAAGAAGGAATATCTTTTGCTTTTACAATTTATATGTTTTTTTTATTTTAAATGGCAATGGTACATATTTCACGAAATCAACGTTGGGTACTATTGAAAAAGCAAGCAAAAAGTACAATATAGTCTCCGGAAATGCTGAGAAGTCATGCTATGACTCAATATCAGTCATGAAGATAAGATCATACCCACTAAAATGTGATAAAACATATACAAATGAACTAATATATTATGATGAATCACATAACTTATTGTTATCATTGTTACAGGCGAAAACCACCATTACCGTGAATGGCAACACCGTCGTGCAGGTCCAGAAGTTTGATGATGATCGCAGCTTGACTTACAAGAGGGAGTACTCTGATGACAAGCTTGTTTTGGTAAGCTATAAGATATAATTCAGTGCGCTTATATTCGAGTATCCTCTTTACCTAGTGGCAGAACAAATGGCATTCGATAGGGTAGGTACCACCGCCATAATTATTTCTCTCGTTTCGATGGCAAGGTGTGATTGCCGGCTCACTTGTATATGAAGCGACCATTTTAGACCTCGTAAGCGACGTTTCCATGATTGACTTCAGATGAAACCTCTGTTCTATTCGAAGTTGCTTACAGATGTCCTTGGTCGGCAGTAACCACTTACAATCAGATGGACTGCATGTACGTTTGCTGCTTCAAACTGATGTAAAAAACTTTGAATGTCTGATGAATGGATGGCAGCAACCAAAATATATCTATGTATCTATTTCAGACTATCACCAACAGCTCTTGGGACGGCACTGCTACCAGATACTATGTTCCTGCTTAGTTTTACTTCAATTTCATATTTATTTTTATATGTAACCAATAAAGATTTTTTGTAACTTAAACTTTCATTTACGTTAGAAATAGAGTACCTACAAAAATAAAATTAATGAATGTTATACTTAAATAAATTGCGAATTTTTGACGTATTAGGTAATAAACAACCAAAGATCGTAAGGATACATTTTTATTGTGTAATCTTATGAATAAGTACGCGTATAATAACATTGAGAGTGTTATTTTACAATATTAAACGCTTGGTATAAAATAATTGTATTACATTGCTGTTAATTACACTCAAGAAAAGATAAGATTAGTACAATGATCATATTCACAATTTCAACGACAAAAGGACGTGGGTTGATAAGAGCCACTTGAAAAAAAAGGTTTGATTTCCAGCTATTATTCAATGCTTTAGTGCACTTAAATATGTATATTTCTTTCATTTTACATTTACACCATAATATAGGAAAATTCAGCAATTATTGCCAGGAAAGAGAGTATTTAACCTTTTATGTACATCTTGTTTCAGTTTTTGATCTTTGAATCTTATTTTCCATGCACTATCTCAAAAAGTCTACTTATTGTATATTATTATACTACTTATTTCAAAATGCAATTTCTTATATGCATAAAGTGTTTCAATGCAATATTGTGTGAGGGTTTATCTATATTTTATGGTTTTAGCTCGTTTTATGGATTTATAGCTCAGGAGCTTATAACATGTATTGCTGCTAGCTAGTAATATTACGTAAGACAGTATTAATATCAATGCCATTTTAGTACATATGTAGTTAAATATATTCTATGTACAGTTGTAGAGATCCCACTAATATACTTATGTTAATAATTGCCAAATTCATTAACAAAAATATCGGCCTTTTAAAGTATCGAGCGTTTTGCACTATTTGTTCCTGAGTGTATATACTTGTACGACAAGCCCGAAATATAACATGGTAGGAGACGGAAAGTGCTCTTCGGGCGACCTGATGTGTACATCAATATCCCATGACTTTTTGGCTAGGGTTCTCTTACGTTATTCATAGGGGTCACATAACCAAATCTGTCACCCAGTGTTTATATTATACTAACACGTTATTAGGATGTTCCGAAAGTAAATTTACATTCAAAATTTTGTACTTTTAAATATTTCGTGTAACACACTAGTTGCAAAATTTGGCAAAGCACTACCGCGCTTTACGATGAACGTATATCTTAAAAATAATAAGTAGGTAAGATAATTTTGATTACCTATAACCTGATATTGAAATAGATAAGACGTATGTTATCGTTCGGCACCGATAAACCATGAGTTATAGTAAATTTGTTAAGTAGCCATATGATAGTTCTACATTGTATTTAATGTAGAATATTACGAACGCTTACGTTTTTTTTTACTATAGGTATTAAACCATGGCTGCTTAGTATCTGTATTAATATTATAGTATCGACGAACCGCGTGGCGGAGCGGTCACCATACCGGTCTGTCACGCAGTGGGTTCCAGGTTCGATCCCTGGTCAGATAGACATCTGAATGATGAATTTGGATTTCTGTTCTGGGTTTGGTGTTTGCGTATTCATCTTTGTGTGTGTGCATGGCACCCACGATGCAGGCGAAAATCCTAGTGTGGGGCTATGAGTGTAGAAAGTGTTATTTATTTATAAGAAAGCGTTATTTTTCATCACGACCTCCGTGTCATAAGTTTTTTTATTAAAGTATCATACAACAATGCAATCTCGAAGGAGAAACCTTCAAAAGGTACCCGACACTGTGGGAGCAACGATTGTGGAATCCTCCGAGCGCGCTTTCTGGCTCCCCTTGTCCCCTTTCTGGCTCTTTCCCGGTGAGCATATGCGCTCACTGTAGGGACCTGTACAACACCTGAACGGTGTTTATTACGGCATGCGACCACGCATGCCGCCATCCGTCCCGGAGTCGCTTGACTGGACGGTTCAAGCTCCCACTCTTGTCCCCCGTAACCCCGGAAACCCTCTTTAAGACTTAACCCGACTCTTACAAAAGGCAGAGGTTACCGTAGCTCTATTTTGATCCCGGAACTACAGGGGCAGTCCATAAGCAACTATATAAAGAACGGGTTTCTGTGGTAAAAGTTACCTATTTATTTACTTTTAAGTTTAGTTAAATAAATGGCAGAGATCCATTTCATATAATTGCTAATAACGATTGCCTGTAATTTCCTGCAACGATGACATAGGTATGCACTTCAGCAATGCCTTGAAGGTCGAAGGCAAATAGATAAATGCACTTCTAGGTAATCAACTCATTGGATATACTACTTCAACACTATCTTTTATCATTTACCTCTTGAGTTTACTGCAATAAGTAGTACAACTCAAGGGAATCGCAGTCAGTCATCTAAAGTCTCGGTTCAGGTTCTCATTGTGTTCAGTTTCCTTGAGAAATAAAATGGCGTATTACGGAAAAGTGTTCAAGTTCGAAAGCGCTGAAAATCACGGGGATTTTCTGAATTCGCTTGGTATATATATTTTTATACTACTTAAATGCTGTTTAAAGATAAAAAATAAGAATAGAAGTACAAAATCAGTAGCTCTTTTATTTATAAGATTGACATAGAAACGAGGATGCAGTTCACCTGATGATAAGTGGTCACTTCCAAGTATCAAAATGGTCACCACACATGAATGTGAACCGGCGACAACAATCTTCCATCGAAAAGAATGAGCTTCTTCACGCTTAAATAGCTATGGCGATGGTTTCCCTGGTCAGACCACAATCTTCCATCGAAAACAATGAGCTACTTCACGCTCAAATAGCTCTATGGTACTTCCCTGCTGGAGTCA
>DWNE01009634.1:0-10799 GCA_018249875.1 Cecropterus toxeus
GTTCACGTACCAGAAAAGGACGCTGTGTGGTTCGTACATAAGTAGTTTACCTTTGAAAAAGGCATAGCTATTTATTAAACTACATGAAAATCTGTAACCAATCGTATCACGGCTGGTCACAGATATCCATGGGTGACGATGGCCACTTACCATCAAATAGACTGAATACTCGGTTGCTACTCTGCTTCTATCCTATATTATGTTTATTTCGATAGCTTTAAAATAGTGTACTCTTGTCGAGTAGAAAAGGTTATGTTTTCGATAGCATTACGAATATTTTTAAGGTACAGTTTCGATTGTCTCGATTTAATTATTATGTCATTAAGGTATATTATGATACCCACAAAGTGGCATTAGTGCTATTTGTCATACAATCACACCTTTAATACTTATGTCTCTTGAAATAAAATTTAATAGTTTTTAATGAATTAATTCGTAAGTTACTTTATTAGAATTTTTCCTATTTTTTGTATCGCTGTTGCGATGTGATACGGTACTACGACTGAAATCTTCCCGACTATATAGGTTTTCAAATTTCAATACAAACGTTAAATCTAAATTCTGATATTACAGATTTTTTTTTTTTTTTTATATTACAGAATGTGTTATGCGTTCACACACACACGCGTAACACATTCTGTAATATCAGAATGACATTATTATGATGTGATACCGAGTTCAACTACCTTTTAATTATCATAACGTATTGGAGGTGTAGGAACTTGAAATTCCACTCAGGGGTTATGACATTTTAATCTCTTCCTGTCACTGGTGATTAGGCTATATCAAATCTAAATGTATAACGGTATGTTTCAAATACGGGAGACGCACGCAGTGTATATTATAATAAGAACATAAATACTTAATTACTATTATTAATTTTAAACCTATGAAGAACTACACTGACTAATATTGAGCGTTACTTGACAACTATAGGTCCTATGGCAATCTAGTTGCCCGGTCGTTTGGGATAAATTTTTGTTTTCTAAATACATAGTTTCGTATGTTTGCTGTACCGACCTATTTACAACGTACGAATTTGCATGTTCAATGTGCGTTTTAAAAACGTGTATAGAAAACTAATTCTCAGTGCAGATTGAAGGTGGTAGAGCCAATGTAGTTCGACCGGGGAAGTACATACCACCGCCACGCCTATTTCTAGCATAAAGAAGTTCTTGCGTTTCGGTGGAAGGATGTGGTTGCCGGCTCACTTTTATATGAGGCGGCCATCACAGTCCTCGGGAGCAGTAACGCATCTGTGATTGACCATGGACATGGGGACTTCATATGAAGTCCCCATGTCCATGGTCGGCAGTAAGCACTTACCATCAGGTGGGCTGCTTGCTCATTTGCTACTTCATATTAATAAAATAAAGATTGGATTTATGGTTTTTAATCGACTTCAAAAGGAAGAAGGTCATCTACTATGTTACATTAAGTTCTGTGTCCAATAGTAGGACGATAGAAATGTATACACGACATTTTACAAATAAAAACACACTACAAAGTTTAAAATTATTTTTGGCTAAGAATTTAAATCTATATTTGGCAACGTTTAATGTAACGTTGTGAGCTCGTGAACGGTGCGTAGGTGATTATTTACAAAGTTGTTTATATTTCAGGAGTTGGAGGGTCCATTCGATTGGACGTCCGAAGTGCAGGGCATTGTCCTCAGCTGCTACTTCTGGGGATACTTCGTGTCCCAAATACCTGGTAAATATTTTTAACTAATAAATCTTTATGTACTTTTATAGTGTTATATTAACTGATATGTAACGGCACAGGTTACAATTAACAGAAAAAAACGGCCAAGTGCGAATCGGACTCGCGCAAGAAGGTTTCCATACCACTACGTAAAAAAAATGTTGTATGGGAGCCACCTTAAATATTTATCATATTCTGTATTTGTTGTTATAGCGGCACAGAAATACATTATCTGTAAAAATATCAACTGATTTTGAATACAGCCTAGTAACAGACAGACGAATAGCGGAGTTCTATTAAAAGAGCTCCGATTGTACCCTTTGGGTACCCTAAAATATAGGTACGCATGTTTATCAGTTTCAGAAATTTCTAGATTCAAACAGTCGATATGGTTAAATTATAACATTTTTAAGTTAAGGCAATTCTTTGTAAATGCAGATTATGAACAAATAAGTATATTTTATTACGGATCCCTATCATATCCCTATTCATAGTGAGTGGTTAGTATTAACAAATTAACTTGTTAATGCATATAACATCTTTTACCTTGTCTATTGCTAGCATTTCATTAACTCGCCTTTATTAACAACAGGAAAATGATTAATTGCACCGTGGGTATAATAATACATGCCTATCGTAGGTACGTAAGTGAGCTATAGCATGAGAGACAGTTCATGTTTTCATCGTTGCTTACGATAAGCTTGTAAAGGAACAACTGCGAGCAAGTGACTAAACCGTTTATTACTTACTTGTAGAATGGCAAAAGAAACTAAAGGTTTATACAAAATTAATAAAAAAGAACTTGCCAAATGCTAGTTAAACTCATACCATTATTTTAAAAACGGCATAATATCACGTTTATTGTATGGGAGCCCCCTTGTAATAATTACATTATTTTATTCTGTTTTAAGTATACCTATGTTGTTATAGTACTCTAATCAGTGGCGTAGCGTGCCTTGTATGAAATTTACGTTGGGACCCTTAGAAAGTGTAAATATTTTTCACAAAAAAAAGCATAGAGTTGAAAGAAATATTTATTCATCATAATTTTCTACCTGTCAAAATTTGGGAAATTTTATTAATTTTTGCTTACGTATGTAGGTCGGACCCTAGGCCCGGGGCCCCGTATATTTGATTGGAGATTCCCGTTAATTGGAGTCTGTAAGAACTGTTTATTTAGTTGCGAGATTGCGTGATCCTTCACCGCGTGCAAATCTGCACGTAACCGAATGAATCATTTTCATAGCGGATGAGAAATTTGTCAAATGATTGTGTAAATGGCAATGTCTTGCAAATTAAAGTAACATGCTATTTGACATTCAATATACTTCCTTTAAAAATTAATTCCAATTGAAAGTACAATAATTTTGTTATTAATTATTAACTATATTATTAACTGTATAACTGCGTATAATCATGTTATATTACCTCGATATGAGTTATGCTTTGATGTTGTGAATCAGACTGAGTAATTGTTATGGTATAAGTAATTTATTAAAGCCTTTGTTGTATAGTCTCGGATTTTTTCGCTACGCCACTCAGGTTCCATTCTGTTTAGGGTTATCATATGTGGGATTGAAAACATTGCAAACAGATGTTACTTATGTGCATGCATGCTCGTTAGCTGCTCCTGTATTTGAATAAATAAATTAATGGTAACAAGGTAACAACTGTTCATTATAACTTTTGTCGTTTAAAGCAAATATTATCTAAACCCCAGGAGCGCGAGTGGCCGAGTTATTCTCCGCTAAATGGGTAATGTTCTTCAGCGTGACCATCAACGTGGTGTGCACGTTACTCACTCCGGTGATGGCGGAGGCGCATTACGTCGCCGTCGTAATCATGCGAATTGGTGAAGGAATTGGAGGGGTACGTGCAGTACAATTATATATAGGGTAATTTCGTAACTATTGAGAAATGGAGATATTTAAATTTAATTTACTTACGGTATATACTTAAAAATACGTATAGTATAAGAACAGGTTGTCAGGAGGAATAAATATATCGTAAGACGCATATTTTGAATGTTATATATATCTGTGAGACACTTCTAGTTGATAGATTCACTTCTAGGTTCAATTCTTACCAACGGACAACATTCAAAATCTAGCTCTCTAGCTCAAAGATTTTGAATGTTCTCCGTCGAGTATCTCACGGGTAGCAATTAGTTACTTTATGTATGTATTATTATTATGTATGTATATGTTAGTTTTTTAGGTATATGATTTTTATACATTAATAATCATTCTTGTTAAATGACACAAATTTCAGATACACTTAAGTACAGACTTAACACCACTATCTACCTAAACTTATGTCCTTTTATTTCTTATATTATTTATTCAATGTATCATGAATGTTGGTGTTAGGGCGTGACGTTTCCCTCCATGCACGTGCTGCTGTCGAAGTGGGCGCCGCCGGCCGAGCGCAGCGTGATGGCGGCGCTCGTGTACGCCGGCACGTCGCTCGGCACCGTCATCTCCATGCTGATGGCTGGCGTACTCACCGCTAATTTGGGTAAGCTCACAATTAAACACACACACAGATCTACCTTACACACACAGATCTACACTAAGACATTGGCGAAAATTTGGGCAAGTTTATATTGGTAAATTGTCGTAAATTTTGTTAAGTTTATATTTATAAATAAATCATTGTAAATAGGTTTGGTGTCGGCAGCCCTGGATCTTCAATTATTTTTACGCGGGGCAAAAACTTAAAAATACCGCCCCTGCCCACTTGTTTTTTTTACCATCTTAATTACTTCAGCCATCTGATATCCAATAATCGGTGGTCATTAAAATGTATATGTGTCAAGAGTTCCACTTCCTACTGACTAGGCGTTAAATAAATGATTTGTGAAGATAATAATGACTTGTGCATTCGTATGCAAGATTTGAATTTGCCGCCCTTTGCACTTGCCGCCCGGGGCACAGGCCCCAGCTCGCCTCTCTCCAGATCCGGAACTGGGTGTCGGTCTTGAATAGCAAAACTCTTCACGTGGTTGTCGTAAACTCCTATTAACTCAATCGGAGGCCGAAGTACAATAGGGGGCCCCAAAGAGATGATGGATTGATAGATAAATTACTTATTTGCGTATCTACTTCTTTGCTTAAGTCTTTGAGCATTTCATTGAGATTGTCATTCACTTGATTGACTTTTTATCCCCCTAAATAAACTATCTGGGTTATTTGTTATTAGGGTGAATTCTTGCCAGTTAGTAAGTTTGGGGTTATTTACTTGGATGGATTTATAACTACTAATTAAGGTGCATTTTTACTAATTTAGGGCTAATTTCAGAGACTTTTTACCTATTTAGGCAAATTTTAACTTACCTAGGTGAAATATTGATGGTTGAGTTATAGTCGTTTGAGCAGTTGTTAATCGTTTAGGGTTTTGGGTGAGATTTTAATAATTTGTTCGTTTACTATTTGGATGAGTTATAAATAGTAAGGTGTGGTAATGAATGACTGGGATGCATTAAGGTATACATATAATATACCTTACCAATTCGTATGAACCCAGGTTGGGAGAGCGTGTTCTACGTGATGGGCGGTTTGTCGTGCATTTGGTGCGTGTTGTGGGTGCTGCTAGTTCAAGACTCCCCACAACAGCAGCCTCTAATCAGCGCAGAGGAACGAGAGATGATCGTCACATCGCTTGGTGGCAAGACTAATGATCATTCGCATAAGGTTTGTCTCACACAAAACTATCGTTTGAGAATAAGAATTAACTAAGTAATAATTGGGGGTTGTCTGAAGAGACAACCCCTCCTGAAGAGTTTGCCAGGTGGTAGAACTAATGTAGTTCGACCGGGTAAGTACCACCGCCACACCTATTTCTAGCGTGGACAGTTCTTGCGTGAGGTGGAAGGGTGTGGTTGCCGGCTCACTTTTATGAGGCGACAATCTAAGTCCTCGGGAGTAGCAACGCATCTGTGATAGCCTTCATATAGGACCCCTGTTCTATATAAGTTGCTTACAAATTTCCATGGGCGGCAGTAACCACTTACCATCAGGTGGGCTGCTTGCTCGTTTGCTACTTCAAATTTATCAAAAAAAAGAAGCGATAGCTGTCGTAGCCGTTTACAGACATCTTTCAATAAATCAAATCCAAAAAGGATAGAAATCTTGCTATAGTTTACAGATCTGATATTTTTTATCACCGTTACTTATTGAAGCTCCTCAGTCGGTCAATGTCAGGGTTAATTCTCTGGAAGACTAAGGGACATCCATTTATTAATTAATCCATTTATCCACGTGAGATGATTTTGGCGATTTTACGCCTTTTCCCCAACCAAACGCTCGTAAGAAGTAGGAGAGAAAACATTCTTTTTTCGAAAAAAAAGTAATATTAATTTGAGATTGACCCTTCCCTGCATGAGATCCCACGAGATTAGACTTGAACCCTCCCCCCCCCTTAAATGTTTTTTTTTTTTGCGAACCAGAATACATTTTAAAACTTTTTTTAACCTAAAACGGTACGACCATTTTCAGAGACGATCAGTCCCCTGGCGTTCGGTATTGACGTCGCCAGCCTTCCTGGCCATCCTGGTGTCCCACGCGTGCTCCAACTGGGGCTGGTACATGCTGCTCATCGAGCTGCCCTTCTACATGAAGCAGGTGCTCAAGTTCAACATGACTGAGGTGAGATATGTGGAGCTATGTGTTGATTTTAATGTCAATATTTTTTCTAAATAATTGTATAATATACTCATTTATTTATTTTATTTTAGAATATTAATTAACTATTTGTAAAGTTATGGCTTATAAACATTGTCAGTATTTTAATTTAACCAGAAACGTATCTATTTTGTTCGTTGCCCTTATAATCGGAAATTAATTATTTCTTATTTCGTAAAAACTCCTTTTTAACGACTTAACACCAAGGCAGTTAGTTCAGTATATATTTTTATTTCATTTCATTTGCGTGGCTTAAGCTACAGTGATTGAGCTGCCTTGGACGGTTAAAATCCGGGCTATGTCATCAGTTGATTATACAAATGCCACCCTTAACACTTAATTTATTTGATACATCGTAAATACTTACAAATTACTTTGTTGTCGGCTCACTTAATATGAGGCGACCATCCTAGTCCTCGTCCTAGAGTAACAACACAACTGTTATCGATTTCAGATAGAAACCTTGTTTTATATGAGCTTGCTTACAAATTTCCATGGGCGATAGGAGTCACTTACCGTCAGGACTGCATTGCTATTTCAGTCAGATAAAAAAAGAAAATACCTACTTATTATTATTTGTCAATAACGTTTTTCTCAGAATGCAGTGACAACCTCTATGCCGTTCCTGTCTCTTTGGATCTTCAGCATCGCGCTCAGCAAGACCCTCGATTGGATGCGTGGCAAGAAATACATCACGACTACCACGGCTAGGAAAGTTGGAACTTTGTTTGGTAAGAATTTTAATATTAAGAACCGATGGGATAAGAGGGGCACTTGAGATTTGAAGCAGTAGTTTTTGCGTTTACATCATGGAAAAAGTACTTATAGAATTATAAAGTTTAAGGTGTTTTTTTTCTAGAGGAGGTGGAGGGGCATTTGTCCCTCCTTACTCTTCCTTAGTGGCGCCCTTGTTAACCTGTAATTTTAAGTGGTGAATATGTATTGTATCGATATAATTATTATTTATAACGTCTTCTTTTTCCCTTTCTTACCTTTTTTTCTACATTTATCAAATCTTTATAAGAATATTTGGTCATCTTATACAATCCAAAAGTAAAGCACTAGTCATCCCAGCGTCGGTGCTGGCGATTGCGTGTTTACACGTTCAGAGTTTTCTAAAATTAAGCTACGAACGTATACGCTGCCATCACCGTATACGTTCAGTGCTTCTCAAAGTTAAAGCACCATTCCCCAGCGTCAGCGTACATATAGGAGTAGTGTTTCTTACAGTGCAATGACGTCCCCTAGCGTCGGCGCTGCCGGCGGTGCTCAAAGCTAAAGCATTTCCATTCTCCAAGCGTTGGTGCTGTCGTCAGTATAGACACACGTTCAGTGTTTCTCAAAGCGACATTGCTACGCCCAGCTTCGGCGCTGCCGGCGGCGCCCGAAGCTAAAGCACTCCCATTCTCCTAGCCTTAGCACTGTCGTCAGCGTATATACGTGGAGTGTTTCTCAAAGTGCAATGACGTCCCCAGCGTCGGCGTTGCCGGCGGCGTGCCTGCTGGCGCTGTGCTACGTGCGGTGCGCGCGCGGCGCCGCCGTGGCGCTCACGGCGCTCGGCGTCACCGGCATCGGCGGCATGTTCTGCGGCTTCCTCTCCAACCACATCGACATCGCGCCCAACTTCGCCGGTCAGTACAACCACAGATGGGGGTGGTGAGGGGGAGGCGTTGAAGGTTTTTGTTTCCTCCCCTTCAAAATCTAAATGCGTCACCTTTAAGTAATATCCAAAATCTTACGCCAGGTGGTGAACCAATGCAGTTCGACCGAGGCAGTACCACCGCCACACCTATTTCTAGCGTGAAGCAGTTCTTGCGTTTCGATGGAAGGGTTTGGTTGCCAGCTCACTTTTATATGAGGCGACCGTCTCAGTCCTCGGGAGTAGCAACGCATCTGATCGACTTCATATAGAGGGTTCTATATGAAGTTGCTTACAAATGTCCATGGGTGGCAGTAACCGCTTACCATTAGGTGGGCTGCTTGCTCGTTTGCTACTTCATATTTATGAAAAAAATCTAAATCATTGCGTCATCTTCAAGTAGATGAGGACGTCAACTTCAGGTTGACGTAGACGTCAACTTCAAGTAGACGGAGACTTCATAGTTAAATAGATGTAGACGTCACCTTCAATTAGACGTTTACGTCACTTTTAAATGGACGCAGATGTCACCTTTAAAAGAGAAGAAAAAAATCAAACCCTCTCCACAAAATATGACACTGCATCCTACATATCGGAAGCATTTCACTATGCCATCATCATCAAGGACAACTATCCCCTTTGGCGAGACCAAACGGTATTAATCTAATATATAAAACATTTTTTAATCCCTAAGAGGGGAAAGCGACACCTACCACCCCCTTGCACGCTGACTAAATAGACAGCGTTGCCTTAATTAAAACGTTATTCATTTTAAAAAGGTATTTTAATAATTTTGTACGCAGGAACACTGATGGCCATTACCAACACCGTGGCAACAATTCCCGGCATCGTCGTCCCTATATTTGTTGGAGTTCTTACCCATGGAAATGTAAGTGATCAACTTTAGTATATTAGTACTTATACTCGTACTTAGTAATCCTAAACGTTTGTCTTTGTAGCAAAATCAAAATATGATCCTTCGAATCATATAAATATTATTCTTGATGCCTGAACTATAATATTCTCTAAGAAAAAATATGTATCTTGAGAATATATGTTTTGATTTTTTAATGTTATTATTTCAGTATATGTATAATACGTATTATACCCATTGGCTTATATTTTTTGAAGTAAAATAAAAAATGATCCTACGAGCCAGATAAAACTATTAGGTTCATTAATTAAAGTTTTTTCTCTACGGTATTTATTTTTTAATTAATATATTTTTATGAGAAAATTTAACGCGTTTTCTTACAGCAAACGATATCAGCTTGGCGTGTAATATTCTTCGTCACCATAGGGCTGTACATCATCGAGATCCTGGCATATACTATCTTCGGATCAGGCGAGGAGCAGCCCTGGAACAATCTCCCTGAAGAACAGGCCACCAGCGCTGAAGAGAAACCGCTTAACAACGACACACAAAAGACTCATGTTTAGACATCTTATTGCATAAATTTTTGGAGAAATTTTGGCCAGTTTTACGTGTCATTTTTTGTATTTCAGTTTGATTTTGGTAGCTTATGGAAGTATGTATGATGTAATGCCAACGGCGGCAGTGAATCTATGAATTATTTTTTCACCATATATTACGGGAGGAGAGAGGGGAGTTTCCGGAATCAATAGAAACCGAAATTCTTCGACAAAAACTTTATTATCTCATTTCTATTAATGATTGTTGCGAACTCCCTATACCTCCCTACATCCGCCCATGGTCAAATCTATAATTAGCAAATTAGGGGATGAATTTTCAAAAACAAATCTATTTGTTAATGTTCGCCTTATGTAAATGCTTCTGTAATTAAGGGGGGTATGTCTGACAGACAGTATTAGTCTTATTAAATAATAGCAACAATAAATAATAACATTTGATAAAGGAAACTGGGTTTTATCGTAATTAATTCAAACACACAGGCGAACTGCAAGACATTATTTTTTATCATAAAGAAGTTTCCATTCCCATTATACAAACTACATTAAAAGTTCCGCTTTTATTATACATTTCGATATTTCAAATGTTGTACAGAATGTTAGCTTGCAATGGTTTAGGAATAAGGATATTAATATAATAATTGTGTGCTTAAATACTACAAAGTACTTATCTGTTTTGTTAAATCTCATCTTGAATCTGTATGTATATTTTACAGAATAATTATATAGGGGTATTTTAATTTAACGATACTTATATATAATTTTTAACCGACTTTGAAAACGAGGTGGTTCTATGTTCGACTGTATGTATTTTTTTTTATGTATTATTTACATTAATTGTAACTTTGTGGCCATATCTTGGACCTGAATCATAGCGTTCATAATTAATTTTATTCTAAACGTTTAGATATTAAGGAAATGTCTACACAGTTTTTTTATTTTGTTTAACAATAATAATTACTAAATTTACTTTAATGTAGTATTTTGTACTTAATGTTAAGAAAATCATTTTGAGCCATTTATTAGTGTCATAATAATATATTTTTGAATTGAATGCATTTATGAATCTGATTTATAATAAACTTGATATTTTTACATATTTTTTAAGCTTTTATATGCCAATTTAAATAAGTGTTTTATAAATAAAATGAAAATCAGAAACAGTTAAATATGCTTACCAAAGACAGCTTAAATTAGTCTAATTGTTGACTTCAATTTCTATTTTAAATAATAAATTATACGATTGAATGAAATATTGTTTTATTTAATCAAACGCTTTCTACACTCATAGCCCCACACTACCATTTTCTCGTGTGTCGTGGGTGCCATAGACACACAAAGAC
>DWNE01009635.1:0-10796 GCA_018249875.1 Cecropterus toxeus
TGTCATTGACCTCTTATATAATTGATAAGATTTCAACTCCAGTGTGGTTTTGTTGATGTTCATGTCACACAAAGGATATTATGATGTAACTTTGATTAGAACTTTAATTTATTTTAGTTTTATTTGAATATAATACATATGATCTTTATAACGTTTAAATAAATAGGGTTGTGGATATAAAATAAGATAGCATCTTTTGGGTAGATTTTAATTGAAGGAAAGAGTTTTAGTAAAATATTCATTGTTTTGGATTAATTGTAAAATGATGAAAATCTTTACACATTATATTGTTCTTTTATTATTTTGCTGAATAAAATATTTTATATCTGATAAATATTTATGTAATTTGTATATATATTTATTTCTTTGAAATATGTTTGTAAGTGTAGTGGCCAATAAAAAGGAATCAATACCTATAATGGTCAAAGAAAAACAACTAATACATCATTATCACACTCAAATCTTAAAAGTCCAGTTTCATAAATGATTGCTCTACAAAAGGAAGGAAGAGAAAGGTTGTGAAAGTGTTTATATGATTTTATATTCATATCAAATGACCAATATTACACATTGTCAGATACTGGTAGTTACAATAAAAGGATTATGCAGCACTAAATCATTTGTATTTTGTAAAGGATTTTATTAAAATTTTCAATGTTTTTACTCTGAATATTACCAATTACTAATTATACCATCTTTAATATACAGTTTATTAATTATTTAGGTAAACATTATGTGATCTCAACTTTGCCTAGTTAGTGTTTTTGTAACTTAACTATGGAGACTCCATTGTCTATTGGCTCAATATACTCTCTACTATACCCAAATTAGCACTGCTACTTTGAGCCCAATAGGCGATGGATACATACCATACTAAGATTGGATGATAAGAATAAACTTATTTACATGAGGCTTATTATTAGGCTTGAGGAACTTATTATTGGAACCAATGCATCTGTGTAGATAGATAGATAGATAAAATCATTTAATCCATACGAATATGAATCATTTAATCTTTATGTGTTATAAACCGCATGAAATTTTTCTACTATAAGCAATGGCCAAAATATTTAGTAGAAAAAAATATCATCACATTTGTGGCTGTTGTTTTACTTCTTGCCCTTATCACTTGTGGCATCTAACTTCTTGTCATTATCACTCAGTATTGCTAAAGTAGTATGCTAATGTTTAATTCAATTTTCCAGAACAATCCATGTCCTCATCCGATAATATTTATGCGCGATTGCGAGGTGTCGCACGTGCGCGCCCTCCTCCAGTTCATGTACGTGGGGCAGGTGAACATCGCGCAAGCTCAACTAACTGCTTTTCTGCGTACTGCCGACGCGCTGCAGATCCGCGGCCTCACAGACTGCTCACAACACAATGATAAAGTAACTATATTTTTTATCACTCATTTGTAACATGTTGCAAGAATGGTGATCATTCCGAATCTTATTTTGCAGAAAGTGAATCGAAAGTCTCCTCCTTCTCAACTACGTAATTTGCTCAGCGCCAAGCCGTCACATTCTACCTCCTCCTCCAAAGCCGCAAGCCAAAATGTGGAATCGACCTCTGCCGATGACCATGAGAAGAGCGCGAATCGGCGCTCTGCGAGAAATTCTCCCGATGTTGCCAGAACTAATCTCAGCGAAGAAGCTCCTTTTCAAACTTCTAGTCAAATGAGGCCTAATAATGATGACTATAGCGAAACGTGCAATTACCCGACACTAAGGGTGAAAACTGATCTCGAAGCAACGGAGGTGAACAATGAAGAAAACGAAATTCTCATGGATCCCGGGGAATCAGAAAGAGCGGAGAAATGTCAAGATTTTACCGCGTCCGATCTTCTCGAGCCAAAAATGGAAGTAATGGAACAGGAAGCCAGCGACGAGGAGCGGACGGGTTTCCAGCCAATGTATTACAACGACAATAACTCGCTGGCCAATCCATTCGCCGCCCTACAAGGTGCGTATAAATGCAACTGCTAGTACATAGTGCATACTAGTCTGAAATACGTGCTATATAGAAATAACAACATAATTTTTCCACAGGTAACATGGATCTCATGCCCGGCATGAACACCGAGCTGCGGGACGAGAACGCCGAAGGTAAATATAAAAAGTATCCTCTAACATCACTGTCACGTCATTCCTACACGCACACGTCGACTCGGACAGCCGCGCCCCCGGCGAACCTCTTTTATCACATCGAATCAATCGGCATAGAAGAGAGCGCGCGCGTTTTCGTATCGAATCAGGTGGCTAGGCGCGCGGGTGTCGGGGCGACGCCGACCGCCTGCGCCGCGACGCCGCTCGCCGCGCGCACGCCCCGCCCGCCGGTACTCTTCATGCTAATAGGATTCACGCTTACCCTCTCCTTAATAAACTATTTAACCCTCGGTCTATAAAGTACGGGTCAAAATTACCCGAAAGAAAGGATACATGTAAATTCACTCTCGTTCGAGTGGAGGGAAGTGCTTGTTGCTTTGTGAAGCTTGTCAGTCTTTCCGTAGATGCTTAGACGACAAGAGCTCATTATCTATAAAGAGGGGTTTTAATTTGTCTTAATATGGGAAAAATGCAGTGTATTTGCACATAAAATATGAGTTGGGTCCAAATTACCCAACGTTTTAATCTATGTCCTGGGGATAAACGTTGTAGTCTGAGGGTTAAGTCGTTACGGTAACGGGAGATAAAATCACGTGCAAATATTGCAATAACATTCCCACACGAAAAGGAAAAAGCAACGTCCCAGAACTCGATGTCGAAAATGAAGTGTTAGCACTATTTGCGAAATCGATTCGACCGTGGACCGGACTATCGTACGACTAATAGCGGTTAAAAGTTTCTCGTACGAAGTCCCTGATACGTAGGTGCCGAAGCGGTGAAGCGTGATCCTATTAGCAGTCACGGGGGTCGGGCGGGGAGGTAGGGTGGGGGTGGGGGGTATATGTCGTGCGCGGCGGCGGGCGGCGGAGCGGGCGGCGCAGTGCGAACGTGGTGTTGTTGGCAGCGGGCGGCGCGTCGGGCGGCGTGCGGTGCGCGCAGTGCGGGCGGCGGTACTCCAACGCGTCGAACCTGCGGCAGCACGTGCGGCTGATCCACGAGGCGCAGCCGGTGGTGTGCGCCACCTGCGGCCGCTGCTTCAAGACGCCGCTGTACCTGCGCCGGCACACGCTGGCGCAGCACCCCGCGCGCCTCAAGCCGCCGCCGCCGCTGCCCGCGCTAAGGCCCGCGCAGCACTTCCCATAGTCGCGGCTGCTCACGCGCTCTCTTTGTTAGGACATCCATTGATCACGTGAGGTGTTCAGGGGAAGGTCGCGGAATCTCACGTAGCCCCCTCCTACGGCGTAATATCACGAAATTTTCTGTTTGCAACTGCAAAATTGCTTAGAAGACTGGTTTGAAATAAGTAAAACATGTTTCTCTGCTAAATACGATCGCTCTCATGTGTAATTCGGAGATGGGGGGAGTCAAATCAAATCTTAATTCTCACGGAGGGGAGTCGAAAAATCACTAAAATTACCTCACGTAATTAATGGACGCCCCCTTTTGCTCGAGGATCGATAAGGAGGACCGGCGACTATCCGTTACCTCAGAGCACCCGCTTTTCGAGGGCTTCTATTGCATGTGTTTCTATTTTATACATCCACTGGGTTCTGTTATTCATGCAATTATTGCATGGCCTTTGGAATCAATCGAGCATGAATTATTTTGGATTTTATTGACGACTGCAAATGATTCTTCTTCCTAAGGAGATACTGAAATTGCGCAATATGCGTATCCGTCAATAAGTTGTAGTAGTTGTGGTCCTCCTTATGGAATGCCAAGAGAGGTTGAATAAGCTCAAATATCCGCAACCCGGTGTTAGTCGGAGGTGAATGTCGAGAGGTAAAATTAAAGATTGCTGTGCGGATTGCGATGTATTGTAATTCGTCGTTGGGCAACATTGTAGTGATGTGGCTTGGCGTTATAACGAAGACTGTCAATATATAATATATATCTAGTCTGTGATCGGAGTGTCGCCGGGGGCCCAACTGTCGTCACACCTCTCCGCTTATGAGGTGCCTTTCAATGTTTATACCAGATCCAAATACAAGTTCCTTCGACGAGATCCCGTTCATATTTCGATATTTGAATTGAGTCCAATACATTTTGTTTTGTCACTTGTCCATCGCTTCGGAAAGTCCGTTCCGATCACAGTTAATCGATTAAGTTACGAGAATAATGCTGACTCACGGCACGGGCTCGAGTCGGAGCGCCAGATATAAGTTCCTGACTAACGGGATCTCGTCGAAGGGACCGCTTACGTACCTTCCTTTCCGACAATAGACTGATTGTTGTTAAAGCGTTTGTTGCTACCGGTGCTGATTTTATCATAGGTTATTTACAGGTTACATATTATACATACATACCTACAATATACACTTTGTCCACGTCGCTCGGCGCTCTCCGTCGCTTGCCTAGAAAATGAGGTATTTTCATAGTGAAGTGTAATTCTTTTGTATCGCAAAAGCGACGGAGAGCACCGAGCTAGCCCGTTTTTTGTGTCGAACACGAGAGTTACTAAACCTCGAGATGTGCAACAATAGAAATAGTGATATTTTTATACACAATAGTATTTTATCTTTACACAAATGTTATATTGTTCAATGATTGGACGGCTCCCGGTTAATAGTTTGTACAAAGTCACATGTTACAGTTAATATTTCAATGTCTTCAGATTCAAGTAATGAGTATACTGTTACACATATACACACATGTTATATAGCGGTGTTGATGTTATTTTGAATCGGAACTTGCCATAGTTCGTACGAACCCAGTGTCGAGTCGCTAAAACAGAGTGCTTATTCTACGAAGTAGGATATAAGATAATGTATTTTTTTATTTCGTAACGCATAAAGGTATTTTTTATACTAAAATGATTTTTCGTTCAAAGATTCGAATATGTTGCCATGAGAAAAACGCATCTAGTCATTTGGGAATAAAACTGGTAGTATTTCAGTACGAATTCTGCCTAACAAGCATTTAGAAAGGACACGATGTCGAGGTAGGGGAATGATTAGGGTTGTGAATTACAATATTAGTTATCTTATATAAATAATCGTAAAATGTGTCCGAATAATAGGAGATCTCAAGTCAATATTTTTAATGAAATGATCTCAAGTTCTCTAAATTTTGACATTGCATTTATTTTTAACATTATAATACGGTATTTCAATCGAAATTAACTTGTTCTGATACAATATGCTTGTATGGTTTGCCAATATTATAAATTAAATTCTGAATAGCTTATATAATAAAAAATAATTATAACTGTATTTTGAACGAGCACTTCGGATTTTTCTTAGTATATTTTAATCCCATCACTATTTTAAGGCACAGCTTATATTATAATCTAAAATTGAAATGTTTATCTAGAATGAATCTCAATTTGCTGAGTTTAATTGAAATAAAAAAAAAAACCTTAGAAACTTTATCAGTATAATAACAATATTTATGAATGTAAATTTAAACAAAAATAATATTATTCGATAATACATTTTAATGGTTTCAATACGTACTTTGGAATTACATAGTATTCGTTTTATAGTGTTACTATTAATTATGAATAGTGTTTATTGGACTTCAATCTCTTTCGAGCTCGCATTGTCATGGGCCTACAAGACATCCTTATTCGTTAATTTCATATTTAATGTTGTATTGTTTTTTTAGTTTTTATATACGCTACAACTTTTACTGGAATAATCAAATAGCAATAACTATGTTAAATACAGAACTTAAATGTGAGGCTGTGGTGGTTAACCGTTTATTACATAACAGATTTAAAGCACACATAGATAATAATAAGATTAATATATACACGACATATTTATACAATATACATCCAAGATGCCTTTTCATTTTGTAAAATCCATGCAATAATACAGTCAATTCGAGGCTATAATTCTGCCCATGTTGTTTAAATATTAATTAGTGCAATGTAAAATGTTGCATATGCAGATATAATCATGTTCACATGCGCATAGCTTTGTGCAGAATAAAACGTTTATGTATGTACATAAATCAATGTAATTTTTTACTAAATATTAAGGAATAAAGTATTCAGAGTATAATGTGATTTTCAGTTGAGTCGTCGAACAGTTGCATTGAAATGTAACAGATTCATTCGTGCAAGAGTCAGCTAGCAGATAAAAAAAGAATGTGAAAGTTATATAGCACTACCTTTTCCTTTGTGTGCGTAACTAGGTCAGTTTTTTCAAATGTCTGCACGTATTTTAAACTGAACTAAGTCTAGATTTATAATATGGGTATCAGTGTTTCAGGAGGAAAATCGATGTTGATAAAATGATTCGGAGATTTTTGGTTTATCTTCTAAATACAAGTAGAGATGTAATGCATAGTTCGTAATAAGGAGGCGAGTTATCATCGCTTGCTAAGTAGGTCTATTACATTAGATGAAATTCAATCGGAGGTCTCATATACCTACTCTACACCATCGTTGCGGTTTGTAATCCTACCTTCCGCTGTGGCATTTGTAATCATAGTTCTTCGTTCCAAGATAGGCGAAATTGCTATTATACTCTACTAACTAATTTTAACGGGCGTTATTTTTGTGCTATCACGCAAAAACCAGTGAAGTAGTTGACGTGACTGCAGTTAAAAACCGCATGGACTTAAAAAGTGCGATAGGTTTTATTAGAATCGATAGTTTGATTTCTCATTTCAGTCAAAATATTCAGTAGTACAATTAAATTTTTAACGATAACAAATATTTGATAATCCTGCCATTTGAAAGAGAACTTTCACAGGAAAAAACGTTTTTCTTTATAATTTATAGCTTATTTGTAAATAACTTCTGTCATGAATAACTTATGTAATCAATAACGTAATAATAATACTTAGTTAAATAAAGATGATTAGGTAGGTTCTTTTATATTTGTACTTATTATTTATACGCTTGTGTTTAATGAGCAGGAACATTAATAACTTCGTTAATAATTCATATTTTAAGCATGTCCAGCAATTGTCGTTTTTAATCCTGAAAAATAATTGTTTACAAAAATTTAAATTCTTGTAATGATTCAGAGTCATATACCTACGCAAATTATGCTAGTCGTGGACATGTCATAAATATTAAAACAAATGTTTGTGGTCGTCTAAATGAATGTGGCGACGAGTGGTAGCCTAATTTCGTTGTAGTGAGATATTTGAATTGTTAATGTATTTAATAATATCGTTTCGCTACAAAAACTGTTGCAGGTTTTGTCCATTGTGTATTCTAGACAAATATCGAATCGAAGATTAAAAGATATCAAAGGTTGTCAGTTACTAAATTTTGATATAAACTTTACAACGAGTTAGGTATATAAATCAAAGATATAGTTTTATGTTTATTCTTCAAGTTTACACTACGTTACGCAGTAAAATCAAAGTAAATTATTCAAAAGCATAAAAGCAATCTTACTAGAATTATAAAGTAAAGAAAATATCGTATTAATAGATAACAAGACAATCAAAGTTATGCTTTAGAACAAAATGAAAGTAGGTTTCCTTGGTCGAAATAAATTCGACTTGGGACATTTACATTAGAGTCAATTTATTATTCGATTTTTTTGTGCAAGTTACAGTTTTTTTTTATATTCGACGCATTAGAAAGAATGGGATTAGGTAGGTATTACTTTATTTGAATTTATTCTATGTCTGCGCCATTAGTGAAAACGGTTCAATACTTATTTTTTTTTTCAAATTCAAATTCAAAATCTTTATTGCTCATGCTTATTTTCTATGTTAGGTCTTACAATTCAAAGGTAGTACAAGCTTGCACCCTGGAAGGGTATTGCAATATAATATCTTTATAATTTAAAATAAAAACATCATTGTCATTTTCAAATTAACTTTGTGAAAAAAATGTGAGACTTATATCCGTTTTTACTAGGGGCACGGATAAGGGTAAAATCACAAAGGGTAATATAAATACCGTACTTTGTGGTTTTCCTCTGTCAACATCGTCACACCTATTTCTGCTTATAGCAGAGTTGAGTAGCACTGATTTGTAATTTGAAGGACGTGGTAATGAATACACTTGTACGAGGCATTCCAACTTAGTCCTCAGAAGTAGCTACTCTCCAGCCAACTTAAGGTAGGAAGTTCATGATGTGACGTGTTGATGATGATAGGTGATCATGGGTGGCGAATGCCTGATAAGTGATAATATCAGGCGAAGTGCGATGTTATTTGTGACATGTTCCGATGTGGACCAGGGATGTTATGGATATGATTTTTCGGATCGAAACGGATAAAGGAATAATATTATACTGGTTCCGGATGCGGATATCTAATTATTTCGGATTATCCGTTAGTTTCAATAGTTTCGGTTACGAATATTACATTTTAAAGAGGTTTAAACAAAAATACAAATATAAGTAGTTTCTTTTATAAGTGTTATTTACTAAAGCTAAAAAACATGTCTCGAAACATATCCCAAATTAACCGAAACTATTTTATCGGATACGCATACGGATATTTTTTATTTCGGTTATCAGACAGTTTCGTTTACGGATCCATAACATCACCGATCTGAACCGACCGACCGATGACCTATTAAAAATAAACATGGGCGGGTCATGCCACTATGCCAGAAAAAAGATGGGGAGCAATATGTTTTGCGATCTATTTAATACTCTGGCTATGAGGCGGTTCGTTTGCGAGTTTATTAACGTAGAAGTTATTGCATTATCGATTGTGGGTATCAGCAGTGATGGGCGGGCGGTGGGACGGGCGGCGTAACCGGCCGGTGCCCGACGCGGTGTGGCTGGAGCAGCATCGCCGCGCGCTGCCCTTCGTGCTCAAGCGGGAGAATGAGCGGGGTGCCGTCGCTCCACGACTGGTATGTGCGAGAATGTTTACCTCTTAACTACCTCTCCACTGGTGCGGGTCTTGACTCAGAATAAGTTGTAGGCTATAGTCCATTGCGCTGACCAAGTGCGAATTGGTCTAAAATTGACATTGATATGTTTGACTGGGGAGGTACTACCGCGACACCTGTTTCTATAGTGAGATTTTACGTTTCAGTGGAAGGGTGTTGTTGCCAGTTTACTTTTATATACGACCATCTTAGTCTGGATGTAGCAACGCGCCTGTGATTGACTTCAAATAGATCTCCTGTTCTATATGAAGTTTCTTACAGTAGGACTGCATTTGCTATTTAAATTTTATATATAAAAAAGATTTTGACCGGTCAAGTATCTAATAATAAAGCCATTAGTAGATGAACTTGCTGTAGTTTTTGGAAAGGTATCACTTTACCCATAAACTTAAAAGTACTTCGGTTGTCAGTGCATTATTTTTGCAGAAAATAAACTAACTTATAGACTTAAAGTAAGTTTTGTTTGTATATTTCCAACAATGTGAATTTAGTTTTAAACACCTTTATATTATTCGATCTAATTCAAAAGCTATAGTTTTGACAATGATTTGTTGGATATTTACATTCCTATAGGTATGTAGTCGTCACCCATATAAATTTATATAAGTCGCGCAACAATTTACCTACTTGAACTCATTTAAAATTATAATTACCGAAACCATAAACGACACCTATAACTCGAGTGGCGAATTCGTTTATCAACAATGTTTATCGGGCACTTATCTTTAGGGTTTCGTACACACGAAAATCTTAGTCTCGTGCAGAGGAGATAACTGTCACGGGTCACCGTTCACAGATAAAGCTGGGGGAGGGCGTGGAGATCCGCGAGGAGCTGCTGCGGGGGGTGAAGTGGGGCGACTATAGGAAGGTGACGCGGGGGCTGGCGGCGGCGCTGTTCTCGCCCATCGAGCTGGCGACGTGTTCCGTGACAGGGCAGCGCTGGTCCCGCGCGGGGCAGGAGGCCCGCCCGACCAAGCCGCCGCTGGACCGACGCCGTGTCCACGCGCTCATATCGTACGTCAGCCGCCACTTCCCGGACGTCGAGGTCAGCCGCATCAAGCAGGTGCTCGCCTACAAGTGCAAGGAGAACTGCGCCGCGCTAAGGATGCGTACCGCCAGGTGAATATAACGCTTTAATGTTACTTGAAAGTGAAAAATGTCCTTTAATACAACACACAAACAAGGGAATTCAAATGAAAAAAAAAACATCATTGCATTATTTACCCTTATATATTTACATAGGACTTAACCAACCTTCCATAAATGTACCATATGGTGTATAAAAACGTCCTTCATCACTACATCACACAAACACTTATCACGTGAGAAGATTCGCAAAGGCATAATTACATTATCTACAGTCCAGATTATTTTTATGTAAATGGGATTACCCGTAAGTCATTATTCTTATAAATATAAAGTTTATTGAATATGCTTGAATGTTTATCCCAGATGAATCTCATTTAAATATGTAGAAGATCTCATCATGGATTCTCCGACCTTCGCCTTAACTTTAGTATTGTTTCGATGTAACTGATGGGAACATGTTAGAATGTTCAAAACCATGAGAGAAATTATTATATTTCATTTAATCCACGTTTCTCATTTATAAAAGTACGACATTAATCCACCTTGCGTGAGATTTCATAAGGTTCGACCCTCCTCCCATAAACTTCAAAACCATGAGAGAAATTATTATATTTCATTTAATCCACGTTTCTCATTTATAAAAGTACGACATTAATCCACCTTGCGTGAGATTTCATAAGGTTCGACCCTCCTCCCATAAACTTCAAAACCATGAGAGAAATTATTATATTTCATTTAATCCACGTTTCTCATTTATAAAAGTACGACATTAATCCACC
>DWNE01009636.1:0-10795 GCA_018249875.1 Cecropterus toxeus
ACCGAAACGCAAGAACTGCTTTACGCTGGAAATAGGTGTGGCGGTGGTACTTCCCCGGTCGAACTACACTGGTTCTATCACCTACCAAACTATGTACGTAACTACGAAACTACGTAACTTTTGAATTTTTTCGTCGAGCTATTAGGTTATTATAAAAAGAAAATATAAAATTGATTATGAAAAGCGGTACTCACTATAATAAATATTTAGTACATAATCCTCAAGACGAAACTGTGTCCAATATAAGCTAGTTTATAATAAGTTTCAAGAATATAAAACTCGTTGATAAAGATTTTTTTCTATTGCCAAGCACATTGAAATGCATGACATGAAATACATTAATTAAATTTATAAACAAGTACAGTACGTTTGTGTGTATTTGTATTTATCCACGGCACACACTAAATTATGTTAATATAACAGTAAAGCTATATTTATTTTAAATTTTGTTAACGAGCCTTGTTTTCAACAAATTGCGTGTAAAACTCTCATCTACTCATTAGTAATTATTTTGTTTTCCAATTTACAATGCTGTTAATTAGCGACGGTACATAATTATGATGCAAATAATATACAATACGTACGTGAACGTAAAATGTTTTGCCTATATTTATTATAATGTTATTTTGAATTGTCGTAAAATGAATTTGTCTCAATTATTATACGCTCATTAAAATGTTTTGAAGTCTTGATAACTTTAAATTCTTGAAGTTATTCGGTATTTTTGTTTACTTAAAGGGAGGGACGACCCACGTGTCTGAGCGGTTACCATACCGACCTAACGCGCAGTGGGTCCCGGGTTCGATCCCCGGCCAGACAGGAATCTGAATGATGAGTTTAGATTTCTGTTCTGGGTCTGGGTGTTTGTGTATTCGTCTTTGCGTGTCTATGGCACCTACGACACAGGAGAAAATCCTAGTGTGGGGCTATGAGTGTAGAAAGCGTCTTTTTTATTTTTATTCTTCAAATCAGTACACAGAAGCACTCAAAACCGTAACCTAGAAATATTCGTAGCGGTGATGTGACTGATAGAAAATTCTTTCTCATAAAATATTTACAAACACGCACTGAAAAATAAAAATGTATAACAATTTTTACCCGACTGCATCAGAAGGAGCCTAATGTTTAGCACGCATTACAGCTGTGACGGATTGTGACATATAACATATCATTAGAATCGTCTTGAATGTGAACATACATATTTACATACATTACATATTTACATACAAACATTTGTATGTATGTCAATTTTATTGGCACGTATTACAGCTGTGACGGATTGTGTCATATAACATATCATTAGAATCGTCTTAGTTTTGACGCAGTCGGTCGCAAAATGTTTAAAAACGAAATGTTTATATTATGCTGTATCAGTAAGCACGCAGCGTCGCGAGCAACGACTAGTCCATAAACATTTCCCTCACAACACATCGATTCAAAATTGAGCTGTATTGTGTCACAGTAATTAATTACAGCAATGATGGATGAAATTTCACGCGGCACTGATATGACGAGAGGGTTTAATAAACTATAATAGTGGCGCTGGAAGGATTACTCCGGGATCCACTTCGGACTATTTGTCACGTTGTCACGTATTGTAACTGACATAGGTTTTTACTCGACTGCGTCAAGAGGGCAATGTTTTTTAAGCGTATGTATGTGTGTATGTATGTCCATTTCTTTGGCACGCGGTACTGCCCAAACGGCTTGAAGGATTATAACGTATGACATTTCATTAGATTCGTCTCAGTTTGCAGAATGGCATGGCTATATAATTTTTAAAATGGCATATGTAAAGAAAAGGAGGATGGGAGGGAAGGTGATGGCGATTGACGCTTAAAACAAATTTTTGTGGCCATCGGGTAAATGCTTTCATTCGATTTTCTTTAGCCTTTGCTGCGCTGATTCGCTTGAAATTAGTACAGTTATGAAATTATCCAGCTGTTTGTATTTTTAAAATTTGTTTATCTAACGGAAGTTGCATGAAATGTAACCGTTACGGGAGAGGTTAATGCATTTTAGTCACTGACATGTTGAGAAATGGATTAGACATAACGAAGAGTGAAGACCTTACAATATAAAAGTACACGGAGAAATATTAGAACTCCCAGACCCAGAACAGAAATCTAAATTGATTATTCAGATGTATGTCTCGCCGGGGATCGAATCCGGAACCCTCTGCGTGTTAGACTGGTATGTTGACAGCTCCGCCACGTGGGTCGTCAAATCGTAGTTTTTTTGTGAGTTTGAATTATCAAACGAGCATGCAGTCGACATGTAAGACCACACTGCCGTCCATGAACACCTGCAATAAACTTCATACAGAACAGTGGGTTTCTCTGAAATCATTTACAGTTACGTTGCTACTTTTGAGGACTAAGTCTCCTTATATGTAAGGGGTATTAATAGGTGTGGCGATGTACCTTGTATCAGCCAAGCCACCCCGGGAAGGACAGCGGCATGGTGGTCGCATGCCATCGTAAACACTTGAAGGCATGGAGAGCGTAAATGCTTACCGGGAAAGAGCCCGAAAGGGCTATTGTGCACGGAGGACTCTGGTTGTGTTCTGTTGGAGATCTCAGAGTCTTCTACTAAGAGAGGACGGCATACGAGGGGGTTTAGTACAAAGCAAAGGTACTAAAAGCAACTTGATTAATAAGCTTGATATGTGTGATATTACTAAAAAATATAGGTTTCATCGCAGTTTAAAAAATTAACAAAAATAACAGTTTTGTTTATTAGATGATAGTTAAAATTTTTTGATGTTAATTCAACCAAAAACAGCAAAATGTTGGAATTAAAAATATTTTTCCGGAACTATTTGCATAGTACGTTGCAGAATTAAAAGTGCCAAAGCAAAATATAAAACTATATTTTTTTATATAAAATGCGACACGACAATAATGCTGGGTCTGCATCCTTGTGTTTATATATTTTTCGCTTTATCCTCGCTTTTTACAAAATGCAGGCATGCAGGCAGCGTTCCTGTAATAGTTCTGTATATTGAAAATTTCTTATGTTTTACAAAATTTGTTAAAAATATTTTGTACCTTTTTGTTGAATTTCAACATTTGGAAAAACAAATAGTTATTATGAAAACAAAACACTCGACGGCTAAATCTAAAATTATCAGGTATTTTCTTTTTTTTATAATTTATTCAACTTAACGCGTTAAAGGATGCATCAAAACAGTAACATACAGGTATTATCCATCATCCATCCATCCATCTATCGATCAGCCTTTCAAGGTCCACTGCTAGACATAGGCCTCCCCTAAACGGCGCCTCTCCAACCGGTCCTGTGCCTTCTGAATCCAACGGTTTCCCATTTTTTTACGGGTATCATAATGTATACATAATATATTGACTAGTTTTCATTTGATACCCATATTGCCAGAATTATAAAAAAGTCGACCCTCCCCCTTTCCTCCCACTTTCCTCCCCTTTCCTCCCCCTATTTTCAAGCGCCATTCTATATTTTATAGTCTGTATCATTCTGCAAACTGAAACGATTCTAATGATATGTCATATGTCACAATCCGTCAGCCATTTGAGCTGAAGTGCGTGTCAAAGAAATAAACATACAAATGTACAAACATGCGCTCGAAAGACCCTTCTCACACAGTCTGATAAACGTATACAAAGTCACCATGTATCTTTCCACGAATAAAATACATCGTTACTATAATATAGTATATATTCGTATATTTTTTCTTAATAAAAACTTAGTAATTTCGATAAGAACGCGTGTATATCCTAATGGCAAGATTAATAATTCCTCTCTTTTTCCTATCATTGACCTATTCTGTAGGTACCTTTTATATTGTAAAACCCTTTAGAGGTCCAAACCCACTAGCAAAACGATGCGTTGTTTGCTAATCCACTAAGTGCATGTACCCACATTGTAACAGCTGTGTGATAAGTAATGAAATTTCGTGAAGACTAGCCTTTTACTACTGGCTCTGTTTAACTTTTCTGCTAAAATTTTATAGTTAGAACTACTGTATCGAGTGGATTGGCAGTACTTTGCTCTATTTTGGTGGAGTATGCTTCAGATCTCTATTTGTGAGAAGACCGGTGTAGGTAAAATTGTCTAGCCTGTTGATAGACAAAGAGTCTTACTCATAGGTGTTTGCGACGACCTAGAAATCAAGTTAGAAAACCATTTAAGACCTGATGAAGATGTATCAAGACGGCGGTATGTGTGGTCGCATACCGTCGTAAAGACTGTGCGTTGGGCCCAACCACTTACATAGGTGAAAGCTGATGGGGCATCGCACTCAAAGGACTCCGGTTACCTTCCTTTGAAGATCCCGAATCATCGTGCAAGTAATATGCATAAAAGACAAGCTTATAGATGAGAACGAAATATATAACATAATAAAAATAAAAATAACACCATCCACGAACAGTACCCCGCAATTAGTCAAACTAACACAGCCCGCTTAGTTTTGTTCAATACTTAATAATTCCGAAAAACTAGAACAGATGGCGCTAATAAATAAATGCAAGCATCGCCACGCCAACAATCACATTTGCGCCTTTTTTACAGCAAAAGGCAGAAGTGCTATTCCAAACTTACACCAAACCGCACATACACTGGGATGTAAAACGATATAGTCAATACCGCCAATTAATATAACACTAGTGTATTGTCTACGTATCTTAACACAGTAATAGGAAAACTTCCGACACTCGTACATTTGACATTCAAGTACAGTTTACGTAGAATTCTGGCGAGCTGCCGAGTTGTCTCCGGGGAAGGTTTATTTTGAGTATATGCAAAACATACTTAACCGGTATTGAAGCTTGGAATTGGAGGTCTCTGTACATTCGATTACGAAGTTTCGGAATCGACCGAAAGTTTGTAAATTGTCAAGATTCGATTAGCCGGATTTAAAATTTAAGCCACACAGTAGGCTTACTTTCACACAATTTCTTTTCTTTTTGTGAGTCTTTGTTAAAGTGGTCTAAAAAGACGTGAATGAAAATTTTAAAATCGAAATGTTTCAAGCTGTATGGTCGATTGTTAGTAAAGTTCGGCATAAAGTACGGAATTTTGTAGGTAGGTCCTCCTAGGTCGGATCCCCATCACCCAATTTTGATTTAAAAAGATAAAAAAAGAAATAAAAAACATGTCAAAAACGTGAGATTTCATCAATCTATTAGTCTATTGAATTCACTGCTAGATTTCCTCTAATAGAGGATTTTGACAATCGACGACGCAATGGATGTTGATGTTCAATTCCATATTTCTTTGTTATTTTACTATTACGCATTATTGCAGATTGCATATTGTTACTAAAAACCCAAGGTTTGATCGGCCAAGAAAGTTAAATCGACTTTAATATACTGGTGTTTGAGTTCTACTGCATATTGTTTTTTGGTATTATTTACTACTTTGGTGACTCACATGGCTAAATAGTCACTGTACCAGTCCGCGCAGAGGGTTTGGAATCGACTACCAGCTAGGCCAACATCTAATTGATGAAATTAGTTTCCTGTTTTTGTGAGAGCACTTTGTATACGTGCGGCCTTTGAAATACGGCGAATCCGTGGATATGAGTGTTTAAGGCGCTACTTATTTCTCAACAGCAAACAGCAAGGAAGAACACAGCTAGAAAAAATATGAGTGGCTTTGATGCTTCCATCGCTAGAACAAAAATAGTCTTTTGAAGTGCTGCTTTAATAGCACGAATAAAATTTCCGAGTCACTCAAATAAAAGGTAAGCGAGAATTCTAACCAAAATGGCGCCCTGCGACGTAAAGATAATTTCCAGTTTATTGTTTAATTTTTATACGAACCATTAAATTTAACATCGCTCTAACTTCCCATCGCGACTTGAGCGCTGTAAAGAATTCGGGAATTATTTTTGGACGTAAAAGTTACTGTTTTAAATAAATTAGTTTTGTGGTTGACATTTGAAAATTTAATTAAAAGTTATATTTAATTTGGTCGTGTATATTAACTTGGTTTGATAACGACGTTAAGTAGAAAAAGTGAGTGAGAACAGATGTATGTAAGTTAGAATTCTATATATCCTTACATATCTCTGTTTTGCATAAATAACCGCGCAATTCAAAATTCGTCAATTTCAAGTTGAACATACAGATAATTTGGAGGACTAGGAATATTACCAGCAGTTCTTGCGTTTCGGTGGCAGGGTGTGGTTGCCGGTTCACTTATATATGAAGCGACCATCTTAGTCCTCAGGAGTAGCAACGCACCTGTGATCGACTTCAGATAGAACTCCTGTTATATATAAAGTTGCTTACAGGTGTCCATGGGTAGCAGTAATCACTTAACATCAGGTGGACTGCATGCTCGTTTGCAACTTCATTCTTATAAAAAAAAGAGTTTGTTTGTCTGTTTGTTTAAAATCTGTGTGTTTGTTTGTGTGTATGGAGATTCTCCACAGTTCGGTTACAGCGCTCTTTACTGCTGCGAACGTGCAAGATGTGAAGTGAGCTTACTTCCGATGTACTACCGGAGCGCTATGAGATGGGGCTCTTCAAGAAAGTTGCAAAAACAGCTTGCAAAGCTGGCGAGTCGTTTGATTGCTTTGTCTTCTTAATTAAAAAAAATCTAATTATTACAGACTTTTTCTTTGCAGTTTCAAAATAGGTTAAAAGTTATTTAGAAATACGAAGCAATGTAACTTACACGTAACAAAACCACACATAAAAGAATTTCCTTTACCATATACTGTATAAGGTGATTGTCCTACTAAGACTGGTACGAGAGTTGAATTGAAAATAAATTTGTTTTTACTCGAAGGAAGTTAATGTTTTTCGAGTTTATGTATGTATGTTTTTTGTATAAATGTATGTTAATTTCTTTGGCACGCGCTACAGCCCAAACGCCTAAATAGATTGTGAGTATTGACGTATCATTGTAATCGTGTCAGTTTTGAAAGTGTTGTTGTATTAATACGCACTACGGTCATTTTGGTCATTAGTCAACACGCATGCCGCGGTGACTATTGACCAAAATCTCCATTTTGGGGGGCGTATGTCCAGCAGTGGACCCCGAAGAACTGATGAATGGATGTATGAGCACCGATATCTTTATAAAGCAGTTGTCCATAAGATTATTATCCGATTCGATGATCCACGTGGCGGAGCGGTCACCATACCGATCTGACACACAGCGGGTTCCAGTTTCGAACCCTTGTCAGATATATGTTTATCTGGGTGTTTATGTAGTCTTCTTTACAAATATATTCATAGTAACCACGACACAAGAGAAATTCCTAGTGTGGGGCTAGTTAGAAAGCGGTTTAAATCGCTTATCGCTCACCGCACGCGGTGTAACGGATCACCAACGCTAACAAGTTACATCCCGTACATTGGAAGCTCTTAACTTGGCTGCTATCCAGCAACCATCTCCGAATACAAAAGAATCGGGAAGATTTAGGTGCGCATAAATGAATTTTAAAGTACCTCACAAAATAAGTCTAGACGACTAAATTGATACTATATGCGCTGGGAATGTAACTGGTTTTAAGAGGAGCGGTTATCTGTTCCTGTTTGATTTAAAATTGTACTTCACTGTACTGTTGATTTCAGGCCTCGTAGAACAAGAATTAATGGCCTCGTGGGTTATAATGCATGTGTGCCATCTCGGGTAAAACTTTTACTCTTATTTGGAATTGATTAAAAATGTTCAGATTACATCTGTAAGCAACTTCACATTGAACAGGGTTTCTATCAGAAGTCAGTCACAAATGCATTGCTATTTCCGAAGACTAAAATGGTCGCCTCATATAAAATGGTACTTCCCCAGTCGAACTAAACTGTTTCTATCATCTGGTATACAATACACCTAATGATAGGTAGCCACTGTTGTCAATTTTCTCATGATGAACCCTAAAAATATCAGACTCCTATCTGAAGTCGACCTTGTGATTGAGGGATAGTCTGAAGACAAGTTGAAACGCCTCATACTCGTATCTTAACACATCCGTCAAACCAGAATACAGCAGCGCTTAAAACTATTAAGTTATACAAAGCCGCTGAGTTTCTTATCGGATCATCTCAGTTAAAGTCGTGTTCTGATCTGGTAGTAGTGTAAAAAAAAAATATTGTATCTCATAGTTTTTCAGTGCCCCCATAGACCTATGCAAAATAAAGACATTTCATTTCATTTCATTGACATTTTTTTAAATTTATTATTAAGCAGAAAAACTTCGGTTGATCGGTACCACGGACACAATTTAACTGAAGTACCTGGTTGACCGAGCTTCGCCCTGCTTTTTTGTTTTTCTATCATCACAAAGCTCCATCTATCGTGTAGAAAGTTTTTTTTACTATTTACCCAGAGTTGCCCTCATCAGTCATGGCGTTATAGATCGCGCTGATATATTAAAGTTTCTTAAAACGTGGTTTTTCAAATGCCTATTTCTAGGGGATTGAGCTTTTCTCGGACCTGAAACCTTGATAAATTGATTCCTTAAGCCGAAAAATCCCTATTCTGTAACTTCCAGTAAAATCGCAGGAGCCGTTTCTGAGATCCTGATTACACATATGTATATAGGTTTATATATGCAATAATCGCTCGTTTAAATATTAACTGAATACCTAATATGTTGTTTAACCTTAGTCTTTTAAGATAAAAGCAGAAAAAATGAACTTAAATAAAACTTAACTAACTTTAATAAAAAATCTGATAGAACTACAAAAGTTACAATACATAACACCAGTCCAAGAACGATACAGGCAGAACAATAAAACAAAGAACAGAACAAACCAATTTATGAGTTTTGTGGCAAATCGTGCGGAATTCCCAACGTTCCCGTCTAAACTAGCGTCTTAGGAAGGAAGCGATACAATGGATTCCGTCTTCCGGTTGGAAGCGATCCAGAAGTACTAAGGATATTTTTATTAAGAACTAACTTTTAAGTATATTGTAGTACTTGGGAGGTTCCAACTTCAGTAAAGAGTATATACTACAGGATCTTCGGCAATAAAGAACCCAGACGCATTATCCTCTTTATTCTGCTAAATCGCTTCATTGTTGCAAGATTTTCAAAACAAAACTGTCTTTATTGTACAGTTTTTGTTATAGATCTTATAAATGTAAAAACATACGTACAAATAGATAATTGACTCATTGCCATTAAATTAATATTATTTAAAAGCCTTAAGGGTATTCTTTAAATATTTAAACTTTTATATCATCTACAATATTTAATAATATTCTTCTGTTTAAGGTATTAAGATCCTTCATGCGACATTTGTTGGGGTTGATTGTTTATTTATTCTTTTTTTATATAAATATGAAGTAGCAAACGAGCAAGCAGCTACCTGATGGTAAGTAGTTACTGCCGCCCATGGACATTTGTAAGCAACTTCATATAGAACAGGGGTTCTATATGAAGTCTATCAGAGATACGTTGCTACTCCCGGGGACTGAGATGGTCGCCTCATATAAAAGTGAGCCGCCAACCACACACTTCCACCGAAATGCAAGAACTGTTTCACGCTAGAAATAGGTGTGGCGGTGGTAATTCCCCGGTCGAACTACATTGGTCATACCACCTGGCAAAATTCGGGCTGATAATATCCTAGAACCATAATTTCGATATAATGATAAGGTATGACCATGTCTCAAATCCTCTAAACTAATCATTGCAGTCACGGGATATACAATAGTAAAAAAAGACTGATATTCCTACTCGATCAATTTGTGAACAATGAAGAAGAGCCGAACAAAGAAAAGTAAACAAAAATAATGAGTGAGTTAGACTCGCTCATGAAAGATCAAGTGTGTAGCCCATCTCAAATATGTATATTCATTTTTAGTATTTGTTATAGCGCCAACAGAAATACATCATCTTTAAAAAAATACGGTCTAGCTATCACGGTTCATGAAATACAGCCTGGTGGCAGACAGACGGACGGATGGCCGGACGAACAGACCGACGGCGAAGTCTTAGTAATAAGGTTCGGTTTTTACACTTTGGGAACCCTAAAACTCTGCTTTACATGCATGCTTTACATAAGTCGGTATGGCAGCTCACTTTTCTATGAGATGACCATCTTCGTCCTCTGGAGTAGCAACGTATATGACCTTCAGATATAACCTGTTTCGAATAGTTTCTCAAACGTTTCAATGGGTGACAGTGACCAGTTACCATCAGATGGTCTCCATTCTCGTTTATAACTTCAGTCTTGTAAAAAAAAAAATGTGTGTGTCTTCAGATAGAACCCCTATTCTATGTGATGTTACTTAAAGGTCTGTAGTCGACAGCTACCGCTAACCATTAGATGCACTGGTTTGCTACTTCAGTCTGATTAACAGTAATTGGTTAATTAACGTAATAAGTATCCAGTACAGCCGTACTTTAAATCTCAGTAAGACTGTTACTGCTTTGTGCAACTACCCACTTTTATTTAATCGAAGGTAAAAAATTGTAAGTTATTGTAATTTAGTAAATTTTATGGAAAAATAAAGATTTTAAGCCATATAATAAACTCGTACTATACCACTGTTTGACAACCCGCGTGGCCGAGTGGTCACCATACCGGTCTGACACGCAGTGGGTTCCGGGTTCGATGCCCGGCCAGCAGACATCTGAATTCTAATTAATTTAGATTATTGTTAAACTCATTTAGATTCTGTTCTGGGTCTGGGTATTTGTGTATTCGTTTTTGTGTATCCATGGTACCCACGACACAAGAGAAAATCCTAATTTGGGGTTATGAGAGTAGAAATCGTTTAAAAACTGTATCGCTTTAAATAATTTTAGGTAACTTTCAAGCAATATAGGCTTATTTTTCCCGTGAAATTTTTT
>DWNE01009637.1:0-10794 GCA_018249875.1 Cecropterus toxeus
GTTTCTTCATTATAAAAAGCAGTAATTTTTTTGTGGGCTCTGTTTACGAATTATGCACTTTTTTTTTCACACGCTACGTATACCCCGCCAGGTGGTAGAACCAGTATAGTTTCACCGAGGAGTTACCACCGCCACACCTGTTTCTAGCGCGAAGCAGGTCTTGCGTTTCGATGGAAGGATGTGGCTGCCGGCTTACTTATATATGAGGCGACCATCTCAGTCTTTGGGAGTTGCAACGCATTCGAGAACGATTTCAATTAGAACTCCTGTTCTATGTGAGGTTGCTTATAGATGTCCATGGACGACAGTGGCTATTTACCATCAGGTGGACTGCATCCTCGTTTTTTAATTCAATGTGAAAGCCAAAATCCCTCCAGCCTCCTGTGGACCTCTCAACTTTTGGATTTCAACTTCTATTTGGGATCTATGAGTCTAAAGTGACGATTGCACTATAAGCGTTAGCGTTCAGCGTTAAACAAAAATGTGTTTGTCGGATCTTAGGGGAGTAATTTAATAACATGAGGTGATTTTGGTGATTCTTGGTTCCCTTGGTTACATCTAATAAGATTTGTCGCAATCCTTCACTAATAGCACGTGAGATTTTTCAAAATTAGGATAAAAACATGTTTTACTTTATATAATTTAGTTTTCTCGTAATCGTACATGGTTTATTTCTGAAAAAAGTAGATAAATTGTAGCTAAGATTTTGTCTTGTCTTAACAATATATTTTGAATTGGTAATACTGATTAGGTTTTGCTGATTTCTTTAATATTTTGCGCAATTTTCCTTTTTTTCTTTTATAGAAATCTTCTGATGTCAGTAACAAATGCAGCAAAAACAGAATTAGTGGTCGAGTACACTCTGTGCATCAAAATATGTATTTCTGATATTTGCGCCCAAAAAATAGCGTTATGTTATACTCGTAGTTAACTGTGAATTGGTGCTTAATAATACCAGTATAATATTAACAACTTATTTAAAAGCGTTCTAACAAGTAGCGCTTTTTATATTTAAGAATGGAATTGAGTTTTTGGCTTACATAGAATTCGAACTTTATGAAAGAAATGGTGTGACGCCGGTTGCCTTTTGTAAAGACGGGGGTTTTATTATTTTAAAGCAGACTGTGATTTTTTTATAGTTAAAAGCAGACACTGGGAATATTGAAAATTCTTAAAATTACCAATTACTGTGAAATATTATCATTATTACTGCGTTTGGGAAAAAGAGACACGAATTCAGAAAACGATACGTAATAGCATATTTCTCATATTATATCTTTTGTTTGATCATGGATCATCATCATCAGGCATGGATATTATATATTTTGTTTTGTGATATGCAAATTGTCGCTGTAAGTGTTCTTCGGGAACACGCAAAGCGTGACATAAAGGGACGGATCTGATATCAATATTCAAATTTTGTACGAAGTCATTACTTAAGCATATACCTAGAGATGTTTTAGTTCGTGTGATGTGTAGTCTCTAAAACAATGAACTTTGGTCAGTTGCACGAAGTCGAGAGCATTATACCGATTGTAGTCTTCGTAGACAATATAAATACGTAAACACGTGGGATCTACGGGGCATTACACTGAAGCCTGTACTCGGTCTGGCGCACGTCGATACGCCATAACCTCAGACAGCGTAATGTACCGTTAAGAGCAGATCCGATTGTCACATTAAATCCGTGTTGACTCCCAAATAGCTGAGAATCCAGGCGTGAGCCGAGAGCGACCCTGTGACCTCTGAGATGGGCCCAACCCGGCAGAGTGCGTGGCCGAGAAAACTCGCAGAGGGCTCTGGCGTTCTCCCAACGCATGTCCGAGTCTGCGCAATCCATACACGTCGCCCGGGCCGTTCAGTGAATGAAGCGGTGACTCGTGGGGTGCACGCTCGCTCCGCCCATCCACGCCGATTGATATGAGTGACGTGCAGTGAACGGTAGTGCCAGTGATGATATTCTCGTGAACGGAGAGATGGCCGTGCGCTCACCGGAGCCCGGCTACCACCGACCATGTGCGGGATCGTAGGTGAGTCGCCCTCAAGGTCACCCCGTAAACAATCTCACGACCCCTGATACACGGACCCTTAATCGTCCTGTCAAAAATTATATATTACGCACGCTTTGTGACGGCTCCTCCGCCAAAACCTGAATGTATGCGGGGATTCTAGTCTCGGGCTTTTTATGATTTCAGTGACATTTTGCCAGAATAGACCTGTTATTCTGAAAAGGGCGTGATTATACACCTAATGTTTGGAATATAAGGCCTAAAATTAAGACACCTGATTTTATGTTTTTCGGGCTAAATATATGAAACATCTTACGTGTATTTAGATGTATTCGTTATGTGTTGTGAACAATGGTTTGTGTGTGTGTTGTATGTGTTTTGTAATCAGGTATTTTTTTATAGATATAATTAAATTATTTATAGGTTTATAATTTATTAACAAAATGCTTAATTAAAGAATTTTACAAATGAGTTTTCAGTACTAGAAAGTATTGTATATTATATTTAAAATTTAATTTAAAATTGTGGGTAACTACAATTACAAATTTAAAATTCTTAATGAATATTGTGCTTATGGCGGCAAACTAGGTATTTGAGGTCACGTAATTAATTCGTATTTTAGTCTAATAAATATAATATAATATATTGACTTTACATTTTCACAAAAATGTAACGTCTTCATTTAATTAACGTCGTCATTTCATTTACTTTTAAAAATAAGTATATTAAATAAATTAATAAAAACCTATACTATGCTATTGAAATATTGTGTATTTATTTTTTAAAATTGATTATATATTGTTTAAATTTTGACACAAAATTCGAAGTATAATAAAATCCTACATTCATTCATAACATAAACAATACATCCACGAGAACGAAAATGCGTTAATGTAAGCATTAATAGTTACACAAAAATCTAACTATAATAATAATTTAATAGAAGCATGTATTAAACTAGGGTCCCATATTATTATTAATATTTCATATATTTTTCAGAAGTACATAATAGACCACTAGAAAATAAATTTATAAGTACTAATAAAACGTTTGAGGCACGTAGCACCGTTGCAAATATAATTAGCTACGATCCCCGTAGCAAATCGCGCGCGGGGCTCTACGCCAATCACATTATTTATCTTTTCAAAGTCTGTATCTTTGCGTTTCGCCGATTGAGTGTCTCGGTTTTTACTCGATTTCCGAAGGATAACTGGAGGGAAATTGTAAAGGAGATGTCAACCGGTCGTGGCGCCATTGAATAAAGTTTTCCGTTCAGTCGCCTTCGAACGCAGACTTTACTTAATTCAGAATCTAAACTGAGACTTTCCACTTCATTTATGCTTGGAAAAGCGTAAAATTATTAAAAAGGAAGCATTTTTTGTTAAGACTTGTGTATACATTTAAACGTTCTTTTTTTTTCAAATTTTAACGTTATTAAAATTCCTACGCCTTTAATAATTTTAATTAGAGATGGCAAGCCTTGTGTAGTTTACTGATAACATCATCTTACTCATAACAATTGTGATTAATTTAAAATGAATTTAAGTAAAGATTATCAATACCTATTTACTTTGATTATATTATCACACATAGCCTGCTGCAGAAATAAATATGAAAATTGATATTATTGTAAAGCCTATAGCAAACGAATATACAGTGCACCTGATGGTAAATGGTTTCTGCTACCTATAAACATCTGTGATGTGACATCTACTTCATATAGAAAAGGGGTTCTATCTACAGAACGTATAATAGAGCGTTGCTACTCACGTTCTGTAGAATTAAGATGGTCGCCTTACATAAAAGTGAATATGGCTACGAACTTAAAACATTATTGATATTAAGAACCTGCTAAGGGTCAGTAAGAGGCTAAAAAAGCTATTTTAAATAATAAAACTGAAGTAGCAATCAAGCATGCAATCCATTTGTCAGTAGGTGGTCACCACCGCCCAATGGACATCGGTCAACAACTCCACATAAAAGAGATAAAACCTCTCTTCTAAGTACTGAAGTCAATTACAAATGCGTCGCCATGTCTGGAGACTAATATTCACACATGCACGCCTCGTATTTAAGTCTGGGTAAGGTATGCTCGTATTGATTAAGAGAAAAAGTTGATATAAAATTCCATCTCTAAAGGAAATCGCCTTAGAAAAAATAAAAAAATACTAACCAATTTGATCACCTCCTCCTTTTTGAAGTTTGTTAAAGATGAAATGATCCAATCTAAGTTCGTATGCAAGTCTCGTCGTTCTAGACGAGGTGCAATTAATTAGTCTAGACATACTAGTAGATTAATAGCACTTAAAATTTTAATCAAAAACAGAGGCACCTTATCAAAGTCGCTCGAAAATAGACAACATTGTAATCCAAAGCACTTAAGCGAGTAAAACCGTAGCTAACAGCTAGATAAGTATATGATTCGTCGTATTTACGTACGTTATGTATGTTGATTTGTTGACCTCCGAGAATAAAGTCGTTAGAAGGTTCTTAAGTCTTTTGACGCGCGTGTAATGTTTTATGAATAATGAATTACTTCAATTGTAGAAATGGTAAAAAATGTAGTACGTTTTTTCGAAACTCTAACATGTGTTTTTTGTGTTTGTGTAGAATTTTTTGACAGTCTACCTGATAGAAAATGGTCAACTTCAACAACAACTTCATTTCCTTATAAATTGCCATCACAATTATACCATCTTTGTTGTTTTTTTATGCAAAAATGATCGTATAATCTTAGAACTGTAAATGTAACGGGTATTTTCTAGTCACGGACATGAAATCCTGTTCTGTAGCACGTAAGAAAAAAATGTTTTTTTAAGTATTATTAGCAACAAAACCAACTCTAAGGCCACAGATAAGGTAAGTAACGCTGCCTATAAGCAGCATGCTATTGATTTGTCCTAGATTACATTAGCATAATCCCGTGCGATGTGGAGTGGATTTTGAATAGCACTTGCCCATCTCTTATTGAGGATATCATAGGAAGCGACTAAGGGAGAAATACAGAATATGGGCTGTATCGTCTACCTGTGTAAAATCAACACCCACTGCAGCCAGTAACGCGCATACCAGGCGCAGTGACAATTAGCAAAAAATAAAACGCGATGAATAACTTGGTGTCCTAATAACTTGGTATTTTTTTTGAGTATTTGTGACTTTATCTACAAAGTAGTTTCAAAAAGTTTTACTCTAACAATGAAATAACTAATAAATTTCTAATTGTGTGTTGTGCAATTGAAAATATGCAAGTCAATATTACTCAGAAAAAATAATCTATTCTAGCATTTCCAGAAGTATAAAAGTCTGTCTAATTGCGGTTATATTGCATAACAAATATTACTCAACAAAAGTTACGTGCATATGAGCTAAACTATTCTTAGTGGAAATAGACGCCTTTACTCTAGAAATATTGTGTGCTTAGTATTTAATTACAGTACAGAAGTAAAAAGAAAGTAGAGAAAAAAATCACATCATCATGTGATATGATTGCATAGCTTTTTGAAGTTAAACTTTTTTAGAATATTTGAGATTCAAAACTCGATGAAACAAAAATGCTATGCGAAATCAGTTATCGGCGCTACAACTAGATGGCGCTGTACCCCTTTTTGATCACGCTAACGATTTTCCTTAGTAGCTTGTATAAGAGCTCCAATTTGGTAAATGCATTATACGATGCCGAAATATGGGCCGGAGCTTTTACTTCACCGGTTTATTCTTACTTAGTTGGACCTAAAATATTAATAAAATTTTGAAAATATAAAATATGAATTTCTTAACTTACAATCAGTTAAAGTTGGACACTACCAAAGACCAAGAAAAACAAATTTAAATAAATCATTTAGATTAAAACGTAAAAAAAGGGATTTAGAACGCATCCATTAGTTGCTTGATTGTTTTGTTTGACGCAGTATTTTAAGGTTTGTATTTTTAATTGCGCGGATAATTTGACAGTTTTAAATGTCAAATTTGACAGTTTTAAATGCTACTGCGCGATTAAAAACAGCCTTTAGGTGGGGGGCAGGTTCGTTTTTTGGGAGGCCCATGCAATAAATTTGCTATGGGCCTCAGATAGTATAGTTTCGCCACTGGCTCTTAGACTGATAAAATATTTGTATAATACCAGGAAACATTTACACTCTAAGTTCTGTTGTATAAAAGGAAAAGAATGACACATGAGGCGTTCTTACGAATGTTAGGAGCGGCGACGTATCTGCGATCAAATTCCAGCGGAAGGTTTTACTTTATCGTTCATTTTTATTCTATTTCTCAAATAAAATCTCGTCTTTAAGTCTTGGGTCGTATTACACCTAAAAAAAACCCCGACAAAAAATGTTAATAATAATGAAATTTTAATAATCTTCAATTACATCTCTACATAACTAATAATTCCGAATTGAGTATTGAGATTGAATCCCACAAAAATTGTTAACGCCAAACGTTGTGAGAAACATATACATCATTTGTTGCTCAATATATAAAAAGTACTGATTGTATTTGGATGAAATTTAGCGTACAGCAACTATTAACACATAGGATAATTATTAGCGTGGTACATGTTACAAGCGGGCAGAATCGCGGGAAAAAATTTGACAACCATATTTTAAACAAAATGAAACGGAATCTAAATCGGTTCATCCATTTAGGACCATGCCACAGTCAAACATATTTTTTTTAATAGATTAAAGTAGCAAACGAGCATGCAGCCTCTCTGATGGTAAGCAACTCTATATAAGGCAGGGGTAATCTAAAGCCGATCGAAGTTGCATTGCTACTTCCGAGGACTAAGACAGTATCTTCATTAATAAGTGAGCTGGCAACCACACCCTTCCACCGAATTGCAAGAACTACTTCATGTTAGAAACGGATGTGGCGGTGGTACCTCTCCGGGCGAACTATTCTGGCGTCGTCTACCACCTGGAATTAAAATAGTATTTTTGTGGTTTAAAATGTAATTGGTAGACAATTTTCTGTAGAATTAGGATGCTATTTTAAGAGTATAACCATGAAACTGCCGAGTATAAAACATTAAACTACGCTTGCTAATATATTTGTTGAAATCATTGAATGAATTTTTGGGCAGAAAGATGAGCGGTGATGCAGAAAATTGCCTCCGAGTGGCGTGCTCTGTGGTTAAATTTGGTTTTTAATAACACAAAGTTACGGCATTGTGGTTTTATGCTGCGTGTTATAAGTGGAGCTTAAAATTTGATTACGTTTCAGTTACATTTTGTTTCCAGACGCTAGGAAAGAATGTCAAATGTAAACATAATTTTAATGATGGTACATACGTCCGTGGTCCGATTTCTGAAGCAATACCGCCATATTTGTTTTTTACCATACATATTTTGTCAAATGTAAACATATTTTTAAGATGATACATATTTCCGTGGTTCGATTCCCGTGGCAATACCGTAAGGAAGGTAATATATTTCTTATTAATTATAAACTACCTTGGTGCCTTTTAGCTTCTAAACTATACAATGTTTTCAATTAATTTGCGAGATTTCTTTTTCGAGATCAGTATTTGTTGGTAAAAGTAATCTATAATTGGTTCTAAAAAGTCAATTTTAACTTTACGCTCAACCATTTATGCAGAGACCAATAGCAAAAATTTCAATTGAGTTTTTGGTTTGATATCGAAAAATGCACGCCTCAGCAGTTTAACATGCACGCCTACGATTCCATTTTATTGGAATACCATTCGTTTCTTATTACATTATCTGTGGTGGAAAATTTTTGAAGTTTTACTTCTGTTAACACGTTTGGAAAAAAATGATAGAATTTTTTTATAATGTGCGCGCACTCCGATGACTGATATCGACATCATAAAGTTGCCTTGTAAATGTCGCAAATTTTGCAGAAAAATATTAACAAAGTAAAATTTTGATTGTGTAACGATAAATTCAAATATTTTACTTCATTAATTCAATTATATTTTCTTCAAGTTACACTTCTATTACTTACCTCTAGCAATTGTATTATTTTAATATCTTAATTTAATTGATTTATTGTTACTTTCAAATCTAGTGCTAGCACACGAGATGAAAGTTTTTTGAGTTTATTTGTTAAAATAAAGAAGTTATAGCAAGAAGAGTTATAGCGAGAAGTAAGAAGAAATAGCGAGTCCGTAACTCGCTATTTGCAAGTCTGTAAACTTATTTAAACGTAGTGCAAATACGTTTATTCGGTACTAAGTTCTAACCGTAAACCAATCAGGCAAGCAATTTTTCGTCCCTTTTGAAGTCAGGTTAAGCCGATATTTTCAAGTCGATAAACTGCGACCTGACTCCACCTACTTCTCCGCTACATTGAGCAAGAAGCGCGCTAAATGTAATTAGTCTTGTAATTAAGTAATTACTCGCAGACAAAGGACAAAGACTCCTTCAGAGCTGGCATCTAATTCAATGCTGTGGTGTATTATTATTCGTTAAAGTTCAAGTTATGATTAAAATGACCGCTGGCTTTTCGCTCTATTTTTTGAGTTGGCTTTTGATTGGCCATTCTTATATTTATTTTATAAAATAGAATAATGCGGACCTTGACTTAAGTGTTCACAGCCGCACATGGACATTTATTTTAACACCCGATAAGATTAGTATCACTGAGGGTTTTACATGTGCTACCCTTAGGGACTGAGTTGATACACCTCGGATAAGTAACTCTCTCTTATCACATCCTCTAAATTAGATCACAACGCAACTGTTATTAGCCAGGAATGTATTTAATTTTATTACCTTAGAATGTAAAATAGATTATTCTACCAATTATTTATGCAGTTTGATCTGAATAGATGTCCATTAACCAACTGACTTCTAACCTTATTAATGTTGTCCACGATTGTTTTTTCAGGAACAACATATTTTTGCTTTTAAGTTTGTGATATGAACGATCACAAGAAAGAAAAAACTACATCAAATTACGGCCCTATAATGCAACAACTCCATGTAGAGAATAACTATCCTCACAGAGATAAGAAAGAAACCAAGTGCAAATAATAATACCTGTAAAAATCCCTATTGAGCTACTTAATTTAGTAAACTTACAATAAACAAATTTAATATTTTCTGTTTTTTAAAGTATTCCTTTACTCGTATGTAATGAAACAAAAATACATTAATTTTCTAATACATATTATTAGACAATTAATATATTTATGTTTTATTTCGGTTTATGTATGTTATTTACGTGAATTCATCATGTTTTGTTATATAACACGAATTAATTAAAACATATTATTTTTGTTTTAACCATATGGTATTTAGAGAAATTCAATTTATACATATGGATGTACAAATTGAAACCCTTTTTTTTGTTCTCGAGGGGGAAATCTTCAAAAGTTAGTCGACGCCATGTGAGCGACGTAAGGGTTATGTGGGATGTTTACCGCACTAAAACCCCCCCGGTGGCTGTCTTCGGCGCTGCGAAGAGAACTCCGGGATTTCCAAAGGAACACAACCGGAGGCCTCTGAGCGAATTGCCCCATCGGACTCAACCCAGGTGAGCGGCTGGGCCCACCGCAACGTCTGGTTGTTACGACCGTATGCGACGACAAATACTATCGTCCTTCCCGGGTCACCTGGCTGGTCGGTTCGAGCTCCCACGCTTGCCACCCGCAACCCCGGGAACCTCCTTTTAGTCGCCTCTTACGACAGACAGAGGATACCGTAGCTCTATTCTGATCCTGGAACTACAGGAACGACAAATTGAAGACCCAGGTGTCGTAGTAGTCAGTAAAATATCTTGGAACATGGCACAGTGTTAGATTTCCGGCCAAGCACTGCTCTAAATATAAATAATAATAATTTCCATTTCCAAATATGAATTATAATTTATTTTCGGTTTATTTATTTAAATATCCATTTATAATAAATAGTTGTCTTTGCACGTACTATGGAGTTTACGACATAGACCATTTTAGTACGGAGCTATGGACGCATATTCAGGTTTAACTGCATTTGTTAACCATTGAAAACACGCGGTCCGATGGTTTACGGCGGCCATAAAAAGTCGGAAGTAACAAAACCTTTTGCAGAGACTAACAAATGGAGCGCCGGAAATGGTTCTCCCGTCCAAAACTTTATATAAAACTCGTTGGATATTTTCGAAAGGTTGTCTTTTTCCTCATTTTCTAAGATATTTTTTCTTTCTTTACCATCTATCAATATTCATGTTGATATAGGTATATTTTTTGATGTCAAACATATATAGACGCAGGTTAATTTGTTGGCATGACCCTTTATTATGGCATTTATTTATTTTTGCGCCATCTATTTCATATTGTCGGAACTATTAAGTATGCAACAAAACTAAGCGGACTACGTGTTAATTCGACTTAGTGCTGGGTACTGTTCGTAGATGGCGTTATTTTCATTATGCTATGTATTTAGTTCCTATCACAATCTTCTTCTTTATATCACTGCATGCATATCACCTGCACGAACACACGGCCGTCTGTTCGTCACGGGAAAGACGCTGAAGTCCGAACCTCCCACTAAACAGTGGGAATGGTATAATATCTTTGCCATTTTTACAGTATATTACAATGTTCAATAAACATTGCATTATCAATATAAATTAATATATAAAAGGCAATTCCTACTCACTGACTGACATATCAAATCACAGCCGAAACTACTGCACCTAGAAACTGTAAATTTGTAAGTGATCGATAAGAGAGGATTTTTGGAAATTCAACCCCTAAGAGGGTTAAATAGGGGGCTGAAGTTTATATGGAATTCTGTCATTTCTGGTCTGACAAGTATGAAAATAGGAATATAAGTTCTTG
>DWNE01009638.1:0-10794 GCA_018249875.1 Cecropterus toxeus
TAATTGGAGTAAAAATCGAATATAAACTCGTTCTAATGTCAAGTAGTCACTATCGCCAACCTATAATAAATATAATCGGTCTTAAATTTGTTGATAATTATAATCTTCGCTCGGACCGATCACTGCGTGTTGTGCGCATGGGATATGTTGTAATACCTCATTTAAGTACCTACGTGTGCCTTACGAACACGTCTGCCTAGAACAATTTTATATTTAAATTCAGAGATATTCTAGATTCGCGTGCGTCTGGGACTGTGACATTACCATTACATAATATATTTATTAATAAATTAAGCCTTAAAATGAATTTGAAGGAACGACTTTAATTCTAACTGTTCTACGTGTAGTGTTATTGTGTCTAATCCGTAAACTATATCATCCTTTGCAAAATGTCCATGTCTTTAAGCCAGAAACTATATGTCAACGTCATTCATTTCCAATTAAAGTGTACCTGGTTATTACTGTTACGATACATATACTTTTAAAATATTTTGTTAATGTTAATAACTGATATTGGTACACATGGCTATTTGTTTTTAAAATTAGTTAAATATAATTACTTTAAAATGTTTAAGTGTTGCTGATAGTAACTTCTTGCTGTAAATTTTGTTTGTTAGATTTTTCCAACGTTTGTGAAATTAATTTATCTATTTCAAGTGTAAATTAGAATCTTTAATTTATTATTGAAGTAGATAAATTGCAATATCAACTTAAACACATTTGTATCAATATTATACTATTTTATTCGATGGGTAGACACTGACCAAGAATATTCACGTATCTATAACAATATTATTATTAATTTCAAAAATATTGCATAATTAATAAGCAGATAATTACGTCTATTATAACAGTGCACTCATATTATGTAATTTCACGACTGAACAATAACTATGGTAATATTAAGTGCGTTGAATAGGCATTATCTACAGTGGGTAACAGTTGTATGCACGATGTTGTATTGTCACTCACAGCTCGCTATACACAGCACTTGTTACATCTATAATATTATTATTATAGGGGCTTCAGTACACTTGATTTACTGCTTTTTCAGAGCTCGGTGCAGTGAATTAGACCCTGCGCACGCTTGTCGTAGCTACTTTTAGAAGCTCTACATTGAGATTACAAAATGAAAAACGTGTTTTTGATTTTGCGACCGAATGCAACTAGTCACCAAAACATGATACAGTATCGATTACTTAAATGGGATTCGTCCATGCTTAAGTAATTTATAAGTGCCACTGTAGACATATGTCAGGTGGTAGAGGCGGAGGGAAGGTACCGCCGCCACACCTATTTCTAGCGTGAAGCAGTTCTTGCTTTATCGTATCGGGTATCGTTGCCGACCATTTTAGTCCTCAAGAATAGCAAAGCATTAGTGATTGACTTCGGAGAGAACTCCTGTTCTATATGAGGTTGTTGGGAGATGTCCATGGGAGGCATTAGCTATTTACCATCAGGTGGGCTGCAGATAAATAAAATATTTAAGATAAAATAATTCGGTACCTTTTTCTAAGTTATTTGTCAAACTTTGAGTGCGATGAATTTAAAAAAAAAACCTTGAATTTTCATATGTAATTATGGCCGTCCGCTGCATGGACACTGGTTGGTTGTAGGTGGTTGTTATATAATGATCGACGCTGATCTTTTTTAAATTCGAATGATTCTGGGATAATTCCTTGATGCTGTCGCACTGTTGTCGTAATATAGTTAGTAAAAATTGATTTCTATCTTTTATTTCACGTGTATTCTTGATCAGTATCTACTCTACTATTTTCATATATACAAATGTTAATCATGGGTCAGGCTGAGAAAATTTCAAGCGCACGAAAATACCATTTTATAATCTTATATAAATAGTAAATAATAATTAGCCATTCACCTTGTTACAATTACATTATTCAAATTATAAGGAATTTATTGTAACTTGGCACTTGCCACATCAGAATAATATGATGAATTAGTAGCGGTTTTTATACAATATGCAATTTATTGAAAATGTATTAAGTTGAAGTAATAAGCAAAAAAATGTTGTCGATATGTACCTATATTTTACCACCTTGTGCCCTCACAAACATTTTTGAACAGAGAAATGGCAAACGAGCATTGTAGATTATTGTAGAGTTTATTAGAGTCAAATATTCCCGCGCGGTTTCATCTGTGTACCTGTGTTTTATGCAAATAGAAAACATGACACTAGCAATTTAAAAAAGGTATTTAATACATTGAAAGTTTTATTATAACAGATTATTTAGTTAAATGAAGTTTATTTAAATATCACAAAAAAATATTTCTACATAATTAAAAAAATGTCATTTTTTTATTTATTCCAAATAAATAAAAATAAAACTAAAATGTTGACTAAAGCTAACTTTAGGGTTTCGTTTTTTCGAGGCGGTTTGCGCGCGCATTGTAAAAATTTACTCTCATTATTTTTCCCTAACGCGCCAAAAGAAGTATAATTATCTTCAAAAAATAACTAACTGCCTGGCTCATCTCACATTTTTCGACCCGTTAATATCAGTTTAGGTGTTTCTTAGAATAAGTCCGTACACATAGGGCCAAAACAGCGTTTAAAGTTACTTTGCAAAAAATATCATTTATTTGTATTCGAATAATAAGCATGGTGTTAAATATAGTTTTTCAGTGTAAGATGCAACCTTGCGGTAGATTTATTATTAAACTGTCCACATTATTGTATTAAAATTAGGCTTTTTTAGATTAAATTTTAGATTAATGAGGACTTGCACAATGTTTTTAGTAGGACTTTCAGTGAGAAATAAGGTTTTCTTTCAGCATCTTATAACGAAAGTACTTTAAAAAGTCGTAGCTCTAGCCAAGAGGCAAATGCTTCTAAGTTTTTCTATTATGTACTACAAACGAAACGCTCATAGAGAGTTAGCGTTTGTAAAGTGTTACTCGACTCGTATTTGTATAGCCTTTGTCGTACGGCGGGGTCGTTTTGATTAGGCAAATAGAAAGTTATTAACATTGGCCTCCAATCGAGATGACATGTGTACCGTAATATTTTGTGTAACACGAATTTGCTTAGGAGTTAATCAGTTCAGATTTTAATTACAATTTGTATTGCTTTAAATCCCAATTGTTTATATTTTGACAAATCAAACATACCTAAACATACATTCTTTATTAAATTGCTTTACAGATTAAAAGAAATGGGCGAATCATATACTTACATATTTTCAACACTAAAATTTATTATTGATAATATATTATACTCACTTACAAATAGTATCCAATGCTTGAATGCTTACTAGTTAAAATAACTTTTATACAAATTATTAGTTATGTGCTTCATTCCTATTTTTCCTGTTTATTTAAAGGTTTCCATTACCTGTAATTAATTTGTCTTTTTAAACGATAATGATAACAGTACATAAATTATCGTTTCATGTAGGTTATAATTAAAACGGGTTTTTAAAACAGCAATTTATAATTGACATGTTTTCTTTCAAAATTAAATTTTCTTAGCGTTTCATTCCTGTAGAGTAGTTTGCGTTTACCTGAACCAGTTCTACCGTTTTCCACTAAATTATTACATCCCAAAAATATCCTGTTTACTTTGATCCGTTGTGTTTGTAATGAACTCTGGTTTGAGGTTACCATGAAACTCTGCTATTTGATATTATTCACGAATTTAAAACCCACATAAGTTTTTAATAATGTGCATGTTTATATTTAACTAAATCGTACTTACAAATTGTAGGAAATAGTGGGTCTTAACCATTATTTTAATGTAGACAAAACATTATTTAATAAAAATTCAGATTTATGGACTATATATTAGATTATGATATATTACATATTGTAAAATAAATACATATAACACAATGTAAAATACAAGCGATATGTTTCAATTGTAAAGATAATAGGCATATTTATGTTTTGTAAACAGCATGAAATTTTGTAATATAAAATATCACTTTGACACATTTTACTGCTATCATGCAATTTTTTGCGTAGTCTACGCCGTAGGCTGACGGCTACGGACAGACGCGCAATAACTATGTAAAAAGCTTATTTCGTTCTATTAACCGATACTTTATGTTATTTTACTGTTATTTTCTATGATTACATACTTTCTACGCCATTCACTGAAAATTTTATTCAAGGATTGTATCTTCCCAGATGTGCAATTCGGGTGAAACCGCGTGGTACAACTAGTATTTACTAAATGTATTTTATTTACTTAATAAAATTAAAATTAGAAGAAAGCTCTTTTGCCATTTCTTATGTTATTTAAACGCGCTGCCCAGCTGGGCCATAGGGTACCTACCAATCTAAGAATAATGTGTATTATTACAAAATTGATCATTTTTTTTATACAAAATTTTCTTTGTCAATAAACATTCTTATCAAACTAATGATATTTTATTTTCTACCTAAAATGTTATTCACTTTCAGCCTTACGTGGGGTCATCGATTTATTTGATAGGTACATGGGACAGTAAATATGAAATAAAAAGTGTAACTGGTAGATCCAGGATTGTCGCATGGTTGGAGTCGGAACAGTCAGCTTTAGGCTTTTAACACGTTCGCTGCGGGAGATTTGTGAGCGAACGCTAAACTGGTGCGGTATGAGGTCATAGGCACAGACGGAAAGACAACTTTTCTAGTGCGTTGCGTGGTTAAAATAGTCCATGGACACTCTTAGTTTAAAATAAAGCATTTTGAACCTATGTTTCCAGTTTTATAATCATTTAGTAAAAAAATAAATAAAACTAGATGTTCCGTACAATTTTAGGTAATTACACAAAAGATGCACTTTGTTTTGCTTTTTAGGGTTCCGTAGCCAAATGGCAAAAATCGGAACCCTGATAGATTTGTCATGTCTGGGTGTCCGTCCGTCTGTCCGTCTGTCCGTATATCACAATCATTTTATTCGGAAACTATTAAGACTGTAGAGTTGAAACTTGGTAGGTAAGTGTATGCTGTAAACCGCTTTCCGAATTTCGTACATAAATAAAAAATATATTAAATTTAGGGGGTCTCCCCATATATGGAACTGGAACTCTTATTTTTTTCATTTTACATACACTTGTGGGGTGTTTATATAAAGGCTTTAAAAATAACATTGAGTTTTCTAAAACCATTTTTCTTTTTCATTTTTGTTTTCAAAACGATAATTTTTAAACTAATAGTGCTAAAAATCTACATAAAAGAGAAAGTAAAACTTTCAAAAATTGGTTCGAACAAGATATGGTTGACTGTTAAGACACAGCACTTTTTTACAAAACCGAATAACGTAATTAATAATTGTAATTTATACAAACTCTATGAAAAACAAACTTGTGTTGGTAGTTGGAAAACTGTTCAACTTTATTTATTTAATGGTAGCATAGAAAATGAATGAGCAGTCTGAAAACTGGAGGAAAGTTCCTGCCAGATTCTGTTACGATCTTGAGAATATATAATTTTAACAATTTTAAAATTGTTATGGAAACCGACTTCTATGTCACAAAAAAAATCATTAAAATATATGTTGGTTTCTAAAACATCATGACTTAAATATCCGGATAGCTTATGAAAGATTTGCCCGAGTATCGTTAATTTGCTTTCAAGAATTGGATAGTTCCGTTACATTATCATGGATCCCATAATCAGAATCTAACTCAACTCTCATCAAACTATCCTTGATGTACATCTTTTCCAATAAAAAAAGAATTATCGAAATCGGTTGGCGTGATATTGAGTTATTCGTCCATCTGTCGCGCAAACACTTAATGCAAATTTAAGGCTTGAACGGTTTGCTCATGGATGCCATTGTTAGAACTGGATCAAATTAAAAACGACTAATAGGCTTTCAAATGAAAAAAATAATCATCAAAATCGGTCCATCGTCAGAAAATCAGTGGTAACAAATATATTTAAAAAAATATAGTTGAATTGAAAACCTCCTCTTTTTTGTAATCTGCTAAAATAGAGAAAATGGTTTTCGAAAAAAATTATATAGCTTCACGATATGATTTATATTAACTGTGTCTTTTATATTTAACTGTATAGGTACTTAAATATAAAAAAACCATGCAAAGTTTCATGGCGATCTCACGAACCGTTTCCGTTGTTGAACGGTAAAACTTTTTACAAAATAAAGGATCACTTTTTGAGCATAAACGTCCTAATTCGTCTGCGAGTCCGACTCGCACTTGGCCAAATATTTCTTCATAACTTTAGGTTACCCTTGGACCTTTTTCTATAATCATCACGATAAAGCAGAACTAAAGAATTAAAAGTAGTTATCGTCACTTGTAGACATTTGCAATAACATACTCGTAAATAATCGTCGGGGCAAAAGTATTTTCGTATTTTTCATACAAAGGAAAATATTTTTTCAGGTCTAATTTTTTATTTATATAAAATATGTATGTATGTGCCGTTTTGATCGTAGACTCGTTGCCATCCTGTTGATCCTGTGATACGACCTTAAAAACTTGTTAAATTAAAAAAAAGTAAATGAGCAAAGTTAAATCTGGACGAAAGAAGAACATACTGGCAAGTAATGAAACATTTAATTAAACACACATAATAGGCAAGTACTCAGGCGTGTCTCGTTGCAAAAAATAAAGTTTGTTGCGTATGTAATTTATTTTGAATAAAGTTGTGAAGTGAATTTGGTATAATTTTAAATCTCAATAACAAACAAGGCTCTCAACAAGGCTGATATTTTAACTGATTTCAACAAAAGACGAGGTTTTTGATTCAACTATATTTTTTAAGAATTTGGCTTTTATTAATACGTATTTTTTTTCGGATTTTATTTACGCTGAAATAAAATATAATTAAATTTATTACTTTTGAGTATTTGTTTAGTTATATTAGGGATGTGACTTGGCTGGGCAAAAATCGATTTTTATATTAATTGATTTTGTATGTAAATCAATTAATCGATTTTCTAATAATCGATGTTTTTTCAAAAAAATAATCGATATTTTAAAAATCGATTTTTTATTGAAAACTTAGGCCCCCAAGCAAGCGTGGGCTTACTCCAGCCTGGCCGGAAGCGGATGACCAAAAAAAAAACGACAATATGTAACTTGACGATCCAAAAAAAAAATCAGTAATATCTAACACAAAACCTAAAAGTTGGAAATGAATAATCTTTTTAGTAATTCAAAGCTACAAAAAAATCGAAGTGTAAATAAAAAATCGATTAATTTAAAATCAATTATTTATGGTTAAGAAATCGATTTCTATAAATCGGTTATTCTAAAAAAAAAAACAATTTATTAAATAATCGATTATTTTTTCACATCCCTAAGTTATATTAAAGTTTTGCGTGCAGAACTAATACAGGTGAAGATAATGTTCAATGAAAATTATAATTTCTATTGAACATAATCTTCATTATTTTTGAGAATTATTTTGATAATAGGGATTTTCTATTAGAGATGGCACTACAAGCAGTGTATCATAATATTTCACAGATTAATAAACAGTTAAAATTTATTTTTCGGGTTATTACATTTTTTATTGTGGGTGTTCATAGGTAAACCGAAATGCAAAGCAGGTTTCAATACTTTTTAACACATAAGGATTCTTAATTGCAATTCAAAAAAAATAATTCTATAATATATATTTCTTACATATTTCCTTCAAGAACTTTCTTTTATATAATGAATGAACTTTCTTTTATATAAAATGATTATTTATAATTTTACAATATAATGAAACTTATAAAGTGATTTGGTAAGTCGATAATGTTACAACTATCGATACAATGGCCATTTAATAGCCAATTAAAAAAAACTTGGCATTATAATTACATTCCCTTTGCTTCTTCTAACATATGTAGCGGACGAGAACAACCAACCTTAGTGTCAAGAAAATTTCTTTGCTGTCATTTAACTAATGTCATTCACGAAATGTCAAATAGTCTTAGAAAATTAAAGAGAATGAATTATGTTGTTTAATAAATTTCTGATTTTTGTTTACTAAAGTTTGATGTTCTCTACGCTTATTCGTTTATTTGATTGTTTATTTAATAATACCGTGAATTGTGAATACTTTGCATCTAAATTACTTATTTAAGGTGAGTGTAATTGATATTTTCTGCTTGACGAAACATGTATTCAGTAAAGAACCTGTTACAAAAATATCTGCACGTTTGTTTTACAAGTCCTTTCTTGCATGCTGCCTGGTTTTGGGGAAAGGATGGACCATAATCAAGGTTTGTTGTTAGATATACAAAGCTGATTAAAGCCTGCTATTTGTTACACATTATGTTTATCATCCAATTAGTTTTGCATTGCGATTGGGTAAACTTCATGTAGATAAATAATGCCTATCCAGTATTTTGGCAAAATGCAACCATTCTATCATCCAGTACTTGGTAATCCAGAATTCTTTATTTTTATTATTTAATTTATTATATATATATCAAAACCTCAACAAGGTATGTATTAATTATGTGCCCTGTTTATTCCTGTGAATATTTTATACCCTTTTTATTTTCATTTTATGGCATGTGTACCTATGTCAGAGATGTCGAACCAATGGCACCCCACACACAATATATTTTGGGCATGCTAAGGTTTCATCTACCTATGCTGTGAAGCACCAGAATATTTAGAGTTGGTGACATTTTTTTTCCATCAATACCTTAAGAAATTTTGAAGGTATGATAGAAATATATTTGCAAAGTCAAAATCATTTGATATATAAAGGTTTGTCATCCCTGTCCTAGACTAATCCCTAAACAATCTAAAATATCTGTCAGCCCAATTCTAACTATTTTCATAACAGGATTAATTATTGGTATTGCTATTTATTGCTATTTAAGAAGGTTAAGAGCAATTCTTACATATTTCTTAAGACTACCCGCGTGGCGGAGCAGTCACCGTGCCAGTCTGACATGCAGTGGGTCCCGAGTTCTGATTTCTGTTCTGGTTCTGGGTGTTTGTGTAGTCTTCTTTGTGAGTCCATGGCACCCACGACACAGGGGAAAATCCTACTGTGGAGCTATGAGTATAGAAAGAATTTATATTAATTTTTATGTTTATTTTTTTTATCTGTAAATTTTTCCTTTGACCTTCTGTCCTCTTCAAACATGGTTAGACTATGGACTTGGTTTCCTTATTAAATTCTGCACCATATCTTTCTCAAGCTACAATATTGTTTTACAGATTCATTTAATGAGTCTGTATCTTCTATACTAGAACGTAAAGTACGAGGTTGGCTTAGTGGAGTTATTGACGACATGCGACGTAGCAGTCCAGTACAGCAGTGGCTTGACTCACTGCCAGCTGATACAACTGATACTGGAGAAACATTTACAGTGGCAACAGTTGAAAATGAAAACATTAATGAGGGAAAAATAGAAGAAAATACAGTAAACTCTGACACAAAATCAGATGAAAATAAAGCAGATGAATCTGTGACTGAAAATACTGTTGTTGAAACACATTATGAATCAAATAAGGATAAAAATGAAGATGACAATGGTGATGAAAATGATGAGAAGACATTAGACGTACCTATTCAAAGAGAAGCTTGGAAAAGGAAGTCACTGGAAAGTAGTGTTCTTCCTAGCACACCTCATGTCAGGAGCGTTAAGAACAAACTTCAGAGAGATCATTCAATTCAGTCTGAAGGATGCTCACCAAGGTTCAAGAATCCTTTATTTCGTGATCACTCCTTACAGGTATTTACGTTTAATAGAATATTTCTTGTAACAGCATACATATTTTAGAAGAGTAACAAATTATTTATCTATATAAATGTTTTCTTTGATAAATTAACGTAATAAATATCAGATAATTAAAGAATAATAATCACTTATTATAAAAAAAAACCTATACCTACTCTGTATCGGTTTGTTTTTATATTTTGTACCAAATAAATAATGTATAAAAATTTGCATATATTACATAAATTTTGCACATAGTATAAACAAAATTGTTAAAAACACCAACTTTATTAATATATTTAATTTATTAAAATTTCATATACATATTCCATTAAAGTAATCTCATTTGAATTTTTTGAGAAAACCCGACATGTTATTAAATTTTTTGTTTTATTTGCAGTCAGATGGAAGTGGGTCAAGTGGAAGTTCAGTTTTAAATGTGCTAGGAGCTAGGAAAGTAGATGCTGAATCAGTTTTATTAGCACTAGGGTTTGGACCGAGTGAGAAACAACAAAAATTACAAAGGATACCCGATAGATTCTTAGTGCCATCTAAGGTAAGGTTAACATATTAGTTATCAATGTTTTTTTTAATTATTTATAGAAAGGGTCTGTAAATCAGTACCGACATCCTATAAGACGTGGTAAAAAAAATATCAGGGATGTTATGGATATGAAATTTCGGATCTAGATACGAATATGTATATGAGAATAATATTATAATGCTTTCAGATACGGTTACGCATATGTAATTATTTCGGATTGTCCGTTAGTTTCAGATATTTTTGGTTACAGTATATTTTTACCCGACTGTGCCAGAAGGCGGGTGATGTTTTTCGAGTTTATGTATGTATTGATGTTTATTTGTATGTACATATGTCCATTTCTGGATGGATAGTGACGGATGACATACCATTAGAATCGTCTCGGTTTGGAAGTGACATAGGCTATATAATTTTTAAAAATGGCGCCTGGAAATAGAGGTGAAAAGGGGGAGTGGGACGATTTTTTTGTACTATTACGACAACTAAAAATATATATATTATAATACTTTTACTTGACTATTTTGACAAAAACTTATATAAATATTAAATTAAATTTATATCATTATGAACAAAAATTTCGTTCTGAGCAATCGGGTTTTTTCTT
>DWNE01009639.1:0-10794 GCA_018249875.1 Cecropterus toxeus
ACTGCTTCACGCTAGAAATAGGTGTGGCGGTGGTACTTCCCCGGTCGAACTACATTGGTTCTACCACCTGGCAAAACGGTCTGTCACGCAGTGGGTTCCGGGTTCGATCCCCGGCCAGAGAGACATCTGAATGATGAATTTAGATTCCTGTTCTGGGTCTGGGTGTTTATGTATTCGTCTTTGTGTGTGTCCATTGCGCCCACGACACAGGAGGAAATCCTGTGTGGGGCTATGAGTGTAGAAAGCATTTGTTTATTTATTATTGTTTGTTATCTCATCTCAGGTTAGCCACAGATGCTTTGTTATCTCTGAGGACTAAGTTGGAACGTCTCGTATGACATCCTTGACCTATCAGGCCCGAACACAGCAGCGTACAACACTGCTATTTCTAGACACAAATAGTCGTGGCGGTGTTACTCCCACAGTCGAGCTACAAAGAATTCTACCACCTAAAAAATCTAAAATAATTTTAAATTAATTTACTAATTTCAAAATAGCAAATGATATCAATGTTGTGTTCTTCTAAAATTAGATATATCCAGTTTATGTTATATACAAACACTGCGTCAGTCAATCACCTAAATAAACTTCAGACTTCTGTTACTCAAATGCTTAAAATATCGGACTTTGTAATTAAATATTGGACAAGTTATTATAAATATACAATTTGGAAATGTATGACATATTAACAAAAATAAATAAGTAAGGCGATAGAACTATACATGGTTCCCATGATACCCGAAGGCACGACATTTTTGTCTTCTGACAGTAACATCACACGATGTTATAATCTTTATTATTAGAAGTAGTAAGACAGGCACCTAAATTGTTACTTAGTATTAGGAGTACCAAAGCAAAAGAGCCTTATCTGAGTTACATGATTCCTAGCAGCGGCATTCTACTTGTATATTATAAAAAATCGGCCAAGTGCGAGTCGAACTCGCGCACTGCGGGTTCCGTATCATTATCTATAAAAAATGTGTGATGTAAGTAAACATTTTCTGTTTTCGCAATTTTTCGATGTTCCCTTTATTTATACGTTGCTTCGTACCAAATTTCAAGATTCTTAGTTCACGGGTTAGATTTTCATTAATTAGATTCGAAAATTTACGTCATAAACGGCTGCGTCATAATCTTTTTATTGCGTTGGCTTAAAATTTTGATTTTTCACAGCTCCAATGGATAGTAGACCTAAATGTTTGATATAAATTTCGTCTTGATACCTCCACGCCTCTGAGAAAAAGGGCCTGGACAAAAGCACGGGTGGACTAGAAAATGATCCCATAAGGGTTACGTTTTTTCCGTTGCGAAGTACAGAACCTTAAAAAATGCCAGTATTTATAATAGGACAATTCATTAATCTTTAATAACGTGGATGTAACTTAAATCTAATTAATGTGACAGCACTGATGGGTCGGACATGGCATATTCCCGAGCAGCCTTGCAACAAATCACAGACGGAAGCTGCGTTTTAATATTTCATTGAGCAAGACGGCTAATTGGTCATGAGAGCGTATGGCGGGCATCCGGCTCGCATCTGCGTTCGTTAGGGCCCGTCATGTACAGGTGACGGGCAAGCTAGGGCAGGGTAGGAAACCTTTTTGTTTAGTTTTTATTTCTATTTGGATTAAAAGAAAAAGCAGAAGCTGTTTGTATAATGCGGACAACAAGCTTACACCTACATGTCGGATGTCCAATCTGGTAGGTGCCCTAGGCAGAGATTAGGGTTAGAAACCTCTTTATTCAGGTTTTGTCTATGTTAGCGTGTTAATATTAAATCCTAACTACTATTGTGATATTACAGACAAGGCCCAGAAAAAGGCATTTTCCGATCACCAGCACAATAGAGTTCCCCATATCATAGCCTACTTATATCTATCCTATGTCGCAGATATCTAGCCTAGACCTACCCTATCAATTCTAAAAATACTGTTTTGTGCAATAGGTACATGCAAACGATAATCTGTAAACCTTACACAGATGCAACAGTTATTTTTAAAAGGAATACATACCTGTAGTATACATATAGTCATAATTTGTTGTAAAGTGGAACATCACATATTTAGCGAGCATAATTGTTGATTGCCGATGTGTCTTTTTCACGAAAGAGAATGAGATCTCGCCGACCAAAATATCCACTTTGTCTTAATTTCGTCACTTTTGTGTTCATTAATTTGTTGAAAGAAATTTTCAGGTAGTATTGTTGCAAAGTTCATTGACACATAAACGTTGAGTACAATGATACGGTGAGTTAAAACATACGAACGCTAAGGGGCGGCGTCTCGGCGTTTTGTAAGCAAATTAATACAACAAACGATAAACATTCAGAAGAGAAAAAAGATCTAATAATTCTTTATTTCTACCAAAATTTACAGTCAGTTTGTTTATATTGGAAGGTATAAGTGCATGTAAAAATACAAGTATCTTTGCCAGTTTTAAAGTACGCTTATACTACTCTTATCTGTGGCTCCCTCTCTGAATAATACATACGAGTTTGTAACCCATACGTGTTTTTTCACATTTCAAAGTTGTAATTTTTAAATACTTTTAACCTTAAAGCTAAACTACCAGAATTGAGCTACATAAATATATATTTCTTATATCATATTAAACTAGCAAACGAGCATGCAGTCCATCTGATGGTAAGCAACCACTGCCACCCATAGACATCTTTAAGCAACTTCATATAGAACAGGGGTTCTATTGGAAGTCGAAGAAGAGGACTAAGTTGGTCACCTTGTAAATAAGTGAGCCGGCAACCACGCCCTTCCACCGAAACGCAAGAGCTGCTTCACGTCAGAAATACATGTGGCGTTGGTACATACCCGGTCAAACTACACTGGTTCTTCCACCTTGTAGACTATCTTGTAATATTAACGAGAAATAAATACTTATTTTAGAACTTGTAGAATTTTTAAACGCGATATATTATAGGTAACTTAACTCGTGTTTCCAAAACGCCACGTATCACTCCTAAATTTAAGCTCATGTTTTTTAGGTCTAAATATTATACAACCTCGCCTCTCAATGACTTCGTGTGTGTCAGATCGCGTCGTGTGTAAAGTCAATCAATGGTCGTTAATATTAGAATTACAGGCCCGAACAACTATTTATTGACAATATTGTTAAGCAAGCGCAAAATATTTGCTGCTTGAGAATATTTTTTACGAAATTAGTCAAGTGATTGATTAATATTTGATATAGTGGTGATTAGTACAACGATGAGGAAACCATATTGAAAACACGTAGCATAATTAGTTTAATTAGTAACATGTTATTGTTATTCCTGACGCAAACAAAGGGTGATATACCTACTCGTAAGTTCAGCGTATGCATGCCTGCAGTAAAGCTTTTGAACGTGTAGACGGGCTTGTGTTCTTCATTCTTCACAGGTGGTTTAGCAGACATATCGTAATTATGCTTTTAATAATTCCACTTACGAGATGAAGTTTGTTTCGTCACTCATTTTTTTTTTTATTTTTAATAAAACTTTTGTTGTTATTATTACAAATAACAAGACATCCTATAAATAATAATTACTAACAACTTAGAGCAAATTTAAGTTTTTTTTATATATTATCTATAATCATATTATTCCTATATTTATTATTGTATATTACTATTACTGTACGTTACGTTTAATTAATCCCAATTCTTAGTATTTATAAAAATAATGTTATTTTTTAAGTTTACCTTGATAGAGATCGGAAAGAGCGGGTTTAGAGTATGGTTTTGCGACAGTCGGCTATAGGTGCCATGTGCAACTTATAATCTCTTCTAATAAAACTTTACAAACTTACTAACATCTCCAAGTTTTGATGCTTTATTAAAAAAATATTTCCATCGGATGTTATAGAGAAATTTTGTTAACATTTTGTCACAGAAATGTGTTATGTATGTGAAGTCAAAGTGACAAAGACATATACAATATCAATATTATATATATACCTACGAACTCTATAATCGTAAAGCTATTGTAAATTCTCATACTCTTAAGATCAAAACACTATTGTAGTTTGTTGTTACAAAAGGAGTACTTTTGTAACAATTAACACGTGGAACTATTTGTAGATTAAGGATGGCATATTAAAAGAGTTATCTCCTTACGTCTTTCCTTTAGTGCTTTACTGATGAAATACGCAAGTAGATAATTAATTGATTATTGCAAGACCTGCAAATCACCGTGTAAGATCAACATAACATTTAAAGTTGATCAAAATCATATAAAAGTACATAAAGACAGTAGGTACTATTAACGACACAATGGTGAATTTATTACTTAAATTGACTTGACGCATTCCACAGACTTGATATTTATTTGAAAGTTAAATTAAACACTTTCACTAGGGCTGTAAACTTTCATTAAATAAATATTTAAAATATTTGCTACTGCGCGGGTGTACGTGAATATATCATGGCCAAAATCGGTGACAAGTAGAATGCCGTTGTAACACAACATCATTGTTACTTTTCAACTTCTTATCGGAAACATTTGTATACGTTGGCTTTGGATATTTGGAAATTGAACTTGAATTAATTGGACAACGACCGAGAACAAAATTAATAGTTAAATATTAGTTTATATCATTTAGTTATTCCGTCAACTCTGCGAAGCATTCCTAATTCTCTTTATTAACAGGGTTTAAAGTAACTAAAATGTTCTTAGTTGCAATACTTGTATTTAACATGATGTTTTACTTCCAGACACTACCAACTATGTCTGCTTCAATCAGCTCCTGATGTATGGTAAGGGAGACATACTTATCCAACGCGTTTCAACATGGTCCTCAGGAGTAGAAAAACATATGAAGCCAACTTGCAGTAAGACCGATCTTACCTAAACGATCTAGACGGGAAGCAACGCATATGTGTCCAACCTTAGGCAAGACTCTGATGTTTAGAGTATATTTCAGATGTTCATGGCGGCAGCGACCACTTTCCATCAGGTGGACAGCATGCTCGGTTGTTACGATTATATTATAAAAAAATGTTCCACTTGCCTTTTTATACTCTCGTCAACCGATTATTGTCCCACTGCTGGGCACTGGTCTTCTCTCAGAGTGGAAGAGTTTTAGAAGTGCGAATTGGTAGACTTCACACATCACTGAGAGTTCTCATAATAAACATATTATGAGAACTCTCAGATGTGCAGGTTTCCTCACGATGTTTTCCTTCACTGTAAAACAATGATAATTAAATTCTAATACGCACATAATTTATAAGAAAATCAGTGGTGCTTGCCTGGGATTCGAACCCCGGATCCTCGATTGAAAGGCCGAGTTTCAACCATTAGGCTATCACTGCTCATATCACCTTTTTATACACATACTTATAAATTTAGGTAAGCATTTTAAAATTTACTCGACCACCATAACTGTATCTAACATTCGTGCGAATGACATTTTTATACAGTAACTATTAAAAGCATTTTTTTATAATGCTTTGCGAAATTGTTTTGGGATATTTCCATCTTATGCAGTTGCCGTTTATATTTTTATCAGATACATATTTTACATAACCGGATACGTCAAGTTACTACTTAGAAATTATCGTATCACTTTAAATGCATTAAGTTTTTATTCTATGAATATTCTAAGAATTGAAACTAATAGTAAAAAGTAGTGTCAATTTAGAAGTGTGTAAAGAATTAATTCAGTGATAACATATTATAAGGCTATACAAGATTTTAACGTCAATTTATTAAGCATTCTTTGTGAGGATTGCATATCGGTTTCACGGTGAAATTTGACCGTCAGCGACTTGTATTATAACACTCTTCTTCAATATCAACTGGGTTAAAAGAAAGTACGTATTGTTAAAGATGTGTCAGGTCAAACGTATTTATACGTAAATATCTATAGCCATTGTGGGCATGACAAAATCAATCGGGTTCTTTTATATACTTCCCATCTCAATCATTACAGCGCGAACGTACACCTCTAAATTCAAAATTACATGGAGCTGTCAATATAACAAATGGATGTTTTTTGAGGCGGTGATGTGACCCACATGTGAGGCCTGACGGGAAGGTGATCGGAAGTCATATAAACTTGACCCCAGAACGAGGTGCGGTGAAAGCAACAGTAGCCATAATAATAGCTTGCAATTCACGCATTACATTAGTCTCCCGTCCAATGTTATGGCTTTTAATTTTAAACTCCAGAACAATAATTAAAAACACTGATTTCCAATTACCATTAATCAAATTTGTTTATATTTCATAGCCGAATACGAAATCACACCGTGAGAAGCACTAAGAAGTTATGAGGTTACCTTATAAATAAAAACTCGCTGTCCACACTCATACTAAAATATAGGGCATGTCGGATCTACTGTGTTGTAACCTACATTGAGGCCGCATGGAAGAGAATGCTTCAGATCTCTTCTAATTGTAGGAGAAGCTGTACCCATGAGTGAGAGATAAAATATGTTGCAATTCCAATGCCATAGATATATAAGACAAACAAAATACATAAGCCATTGAAATCAAACTTATAATTGACAAAATCTAACTCAGAATAGATTTTAAAGCGATTATCTTTATGATCAGGAGTGGCAATGAATCTGTGATCGATATTTAATAAAAATATTTACTACGCAGGTTTTAGATAGATATAAGTCGCGTTAGAGACATCTTACTATCAGTTGGAAGCATTATTTTTACTTCAATGTTATAAAAAAATAAAAATCGATTGCAAGCACAAATAGAAGAAAGTGCCGTGCAGATTTTAAGCAAAATTTTACCAAGCGCGCTTCAGAAACAAATTGAGTGTAGCTGCGCGATATTAGATTTGAGTTTAAATCAAATCTAATATCCGTCTTTTGACGTGTTAATACGATGTAATCCGCTGTCAACATCAAATAGTGTTAGTTGTAAGCCTAATGACTTTTCGCGATGTTTTTGATAATCATGTCACGAATAACGGTCAAACATTTGATTTGCCGGATTATTTATCAGCACCGTTACCCTCGCACATTTAGTGTAATTGGATTACGAACTCAAATAATATAAACTAAACCACAAAAACTTAAATACGGGACAAGAACTCAATTTGATTTGATATTATTAAGCGACTTAAATGTTTTAGATTTGCATCGACAAGAAGTTTTTTATAACAAACAATTAAGTACTTTTTGTGTAGATTAATCAATATAAGTTTTGCGATTTTTTCACTTACATGATAATAAATTCTGATTTGTCTAAATGTCAGTTATCAATATAGATAATATCTACTAGGTGGTAGAACCCGTTTAATTCGACCGAGGACGTACCTACGCACATCTTATTTCTAACGTGAAGCATTTCTTGCTTTTTGGTGGAAGGATGTGTTTGCCGGCTTATATATCAGGCGACCATCTTAGTCCTTGGGAGTAGCAACACATCTGTTATCGATTTCAAGTAGAACCCATGTTATTTATAAAGTTACTCATGTCCATGGGTGACATGACCAATAACCATCAGATGTACTGAATGTTTGCTTGCTACTCTAACAGTTTGAAAAAAACCACCTGGATAACTTTGGTTTCTTCTCCGTTACCATAAATATAAGTAAGTACAATTTTCTAAAAATAAAATCCAAAATGATTTTCCGCCTTAATTTCTATTTTTAAAGTGTTTAAAGATCTTTTTAATTTTGTAGAAATGAGTATGTAGCATACAGTCCTCATAGTAAGTCGCCACAACCGCTCATGTATATTAGCCAAATCGTGTACCAAATGGGTAAAATTGTACTCCTATATACATTTAAATTTGTAAATCTGATTAACATTTCTAAAGTATTTGTTGCGTTCAGTGTGGGCGAAAGAGCTTGCTGCCGTTGTTGCCCATTAGTTTTCCTATTTGTTTGTATCACAATACTTTCCTTTTCTATGTATCATTGGATCACTGTTATAGTAGATAAGATACCCGTCAGTTGCCAGGATAGTACCATGCTCTGTAGTAAAACATAATTATTTACGTACATACTTTTACTATGAGCTCAATTACTATCAGTTGAATGTAAGAATTAAAGAAAAAAAAAACCATTTGATTATTTTTCGTTTCAATCGTTCATTCGCCTTGAAGTATTCAATGTGCTACTTAACTTAAAAAAAATATTTTTAATTTTGAAATAAATGATTTCTGAATTTTGTAAAATTTCTCACACGTGAAAATTTATATAGGTATTAATAGCTTATCATATAAATCCGCTTTTAGTCGCAAAGTAGATTTAGGTAATAAGCGGTTATGCTATAACACTTTTCGTATATTCATTGACTGGTACAAGTCTTTAAATTGGACCTTGTATTAAGGTCTTGGGGCTGACAGCAAACTGACAAGATGATACGTTGGGTAAAAGTGGAGTTATCTGAATAAATTTTGGATGACATCGCATCTTAATTATAGTTCTTGTGCAATTATTGTAAGCTGACATCGTTTACAAATTGCAAGCGTAAAGTAAGGCGTCTTTAATGATGTGTCTCAGCAAGTCTAGCTTCAAGGTAATATCAGGAAGAGGTATAAAAATACATATTTATATTGAAGTTAAATTCAGATTGTTTAATATGGATAATTAGCTGTTCCCCGCCGTTTCACTCGCTTGTACATAAGAAACAAACAAACAAACAAACATAGCATGAATTTACATAGACTATATCCCTCCTCAATAAATCAACTATTCAACATTTTAAAAAAATTGAAATTCGCACCAGAAGTTCGTAAGAATAGCGCGTTCAATCAACAAACAAGCTCTCTTCAGCTTTATAATATTAGAATGGATGTGGGCTTGGTGTAAATAGTAGGTATTTCGTTAATTCATTGTAATATGTTACGGGTATTCACGATATGCGATTTTGAATTTCTTTTTGCCGATATTTCGACCCAGTTACGTGGATCGTGGTCACGGAGAAACCGTGAGTGAGTACCCGTAACATATTACAATGAATCAATTCCGCGATAATATCAGCTTAAAATCATATATTTCGTTAATTCTTCAAATATCATCAAATATCCGTGTTATTTGAGAGTCTAGAATCCTATAGTCCTCTAATAATAGTTTCTCAAAAGCAATTTTAAGCTCCAAGCAATTTTCGGAATTTCTACATGATCCTAAAAAATACCAAAGTACATACATGTATTTTAAAATGATATAACTTTTTTACTCACAAACATTGGTTCGCATGCACTCAAATATCTTAAAAATGTTTACTCGTTTATTATATAATAGTTTATAGTGAGACAGCACCGTAAAGCTTATATCAGCGTCCATTGAGAGACAGACCTATAATTTAGTCTTTATGTATGCCCTATATGTTTTATTCGGGTTATTCTTGGGCCGCCGGAATGTCGGATAACTATACAATCGTACATAAAAACATCACATTCCATTTCACAATAAAACATGTTGTATATGAATACTTTACTAGTGATGCCTGTATTAACAATATGATTTGTGTTTATTAACAATATGTTTATGTATGCAGTTTATTTTTACATGTGTGTTTACGGATCATGTAGGTATCTACGTCAGACACTATTTCGGTCTGAAACCTGGAGGGTTCAAGTTTGATCCCCGGCTAGGCAGAGCATAACTATTACTTTTTCATAAAAAAGAAATCTAAATACTTTAGGCGACCGAGATGTTTGTTCAAGAATTTGGCCCTTATTCAAATGTTTTCTTTAGAAGGATTTATTTATTTTAGTGAAATTATTGTTCTAAAACCAGAGGTTTTTGGTTCGACTACTAGCTAGGCAAATTTAGATGTGTACCTATGTTTGTTTTGTTTACATATTTCCGCAATTACTGAATTTATGACCGTGGAAAGTGTTCATTATTATATATAATATTTTCGAAAAGTGATCATAAAATTTATGTGCAGCAAAATATATGTTGTAAAACTGAACAAAGACTTGGCGTATCTCTATGTCTTAGTATTTAACTAGCGACCCGCCCCGGCTTCACACGGGTGCCATACTATACAATACTAAATATACTTCGAAATGTATTTATATACAACGTTTTTTGTCATTTGACGATATGTTTATCACATTAAAATCTCTAAAATAAGCAGTTTCTTTACTATATTATGCATGTATTATACACATAAATAAACCTTACTCTTAAATCACTCTATCTATTAAAAAAACTATATTAACATCCATTGAGTAGTTTTACAGATATAAGCATCCATAGGGACAGACAGACGACGGGAAGCGACTTTGTTTTATACTATGTAGAGAAGTTAAAAGTAGTTGAGAGGTGCGTGGGATTATTTTGTAATACATATGCAAAAATATTAAGACTAACCACTGCGCAGTTAATGAATCTACTTTCGAATACATAAACTGAAATAGTTCGATACCATTGACCAATAAACTATAGACTCCTTATTAAGACAAAATCTGTCAAATAAATCTCAATTTGATACATGTGGCGATACAAACCAGTTTTTTCAATGCAATGCCATTTAATGCAAACATTCGGTTTACGACGGCTAGTTTCAGTGTTGCCAGATTTTAAAACAATTTAAATTTAAAACGGGCCAAGTGCAAGTCGGATTCGCAGGCGAAGGGTTCTGTAGTATTTTCATTCATAAATCTTGAAGGAAAAATATAGCTGTGTTGTAAAAATAAATAATAAATAAAGTTCAACAGTTTTCCAACTTCCAACATAAGTTTGTTTTTCATAGTATTTGTAATAATTACAAAGTTATGTTATTCGGTTTTTTCTTTTTTTTCGTCGTTTCTTCATTTCTGAAGGTCGTGCTCGTTCTGGTAAGCCTCTGTGGATGATCTGACGAGCTGCTTCCATGCTA
>DWNE01009640.1:0-10793 GCA_018249875.1 Cecropterus toxeus
GAAGTAGCAAACGAGCATGCAGTCCAGCTGATGGTAAGTAGTTACTGCCGCCCATGGACATCTGTAAGCAACTTCATTTAGATCAGAGGTTCTACTTGAAGTCGATCACAGATGCATTGTTACTTCGGAGGACTAAGATGGTCTCCTTATATGTAAGTGAGCCAGCCACCACACCCTTCCAACGAAACGCAAGAACTGCTTCATGATAGAAATAGATGTGGCGGTGGGACCTCCCCGGTCGAATTACACTAATGCTACGACCTGGCAAAAGCTAACCTAAAGATTAGCTGGGAATAAGCTAATCTCAGAATAATGTAAAATTAAAAAAATGGTTCTTTATCAATATTAATTGAATAAATAAAAAGAACTATAATGTTAACATAACAAGTTGAGATACGCATTGGAAACATCAGGCATTGTTCTAAAATGCAACAAAAAACATAAATTGGTGGAAACAGATTCATAATGACACCTTCCGTGCGAGATTTCTCACGCAGATAGACATGTGGTCGTTAAGCGTTTATATTCTATGCAAAAATTATGTTATTATTATTCGTAAGATACACAAAGGAAATTTATGATTCGTTATTTTTTAGGATTCCGGACGCAAAAGGGAAAAAATGAACCTGAGTTGAGACTTTGCTGTCCATCCGTCTGTTCGTCTGTCTGACTGACTGTCACCAGGTTGTATTGTATTATATATAATAGCAGCAAGCGGGCATAGTATATCTGATAAATGGCCACTTCCACCTGTAAAACTTCTTCAATTTCATTATTATTTGTCAAAAAAAGTTATAACATTACAAATAATTAGAATATGCCCTAATAATTTTTAGTTTTGTAGTACAAACACAAAAAATAATTTTATGTTCTTTTTTGTGTGTGCATATACCCTTATAAAGTCGAAGTCGGTTAAAATTGATTTCATATGTTTGTCTGTCGTGCATTAAAATATTTATAATAATGTGGAAATAACAGAACGGACGTGCCGCTTTTTTGCTCGACTTGGCGGTGGCACTGCCGTGCCTCCAGATATGCTGCATGTCTACCGGATGGTAAACTTCTGTTTCTGCATCATAAAAAAGTGCAATATTATATAATACTAGCTTCTACCCGCAGTTTCGTCCGCTTCTGTCATTTTTAAAAAACAGAATTCTACGTGTTAATAAGCTATATGTATGTCAAACAGTATGAAACATATTATTTATTACTAGTAGACCCGTGCCCACTTCGTTGGGCATTAAATATACGGTGTACCTACATACATATGTTAACTTTCTGTCCCTATTTTATATTCTTAGGGGTTGATTATCAAAAAATGGTGAAATACCTAATTCATTATTTTTACCCATAAAGCCAGATAATAAGTTTCATAGAGCTTGCTACAAAATTAGCGGACTTTTATACAAACTTTTAACACCTATTTAAGCCCCTTAGGGATTGAATTTCTAACATTCCTTTCTTATCGCTCACTTACACCATAAAAGGAACCCCTGTACCAAATTTCAAGGTTCTAAGTACAGTAGTTTATGCTGTACGTTGATATATAAGTCAATGAGTCGGAATTGCCTTTAATATATATAGATGCACATCCTCACAAACATTCGCAATCATAATAGTAAACAGGATATTAATAAAGAAAACACGAACACACAAACACACCAATTCAATGTATTACATTGATCATTTCTAAAAAAAGATCAATTGAATTCGATCGATCACATCATTAATCCACGGACGTACAGACAAAGCGTATATATGCACATATGTTTGTAACCCATTGTGTGGTACTGACCGCTACTGTTGGTTATAGGGTTGCCATTTTTTAATAATTCAAATATATGTATGTTATATAGCAGCTGTGCATGAAAAGTCGCATCTGAAGTCGATCACAGATACGTTGCTACTCCCGAGAACCAAAATTGTCGCCTCGCATATAAGTGACCCGGACCCTATATGCGAAATGCAAAAATTATAATATAACTTTTACTAGATGGTAGAACCAATGTAGTTCGACCGGGGAAGTACCACCGCCACACCTATTTCTAGCGTGAAGCAGTTCTACATGAAGTTGCTTACAGACGTCCATGGGTGGCAGTAATAACCACTTACCATCGGGTGGACTGCATGCTTGTTTGCTACTTCATTCTTATAAAAAACTTTTTAAACAACGCGTGGCAACCCTAGTTTTATTAACAACCAATAATATACTTAAATATGACGTGTATCGTGTTTTGACCGCCTAGGTGTTAAATGTGGTTTGATGTTAGTAATAAACATATCAAATATTTCGCTATTACCCTTATACCCACTGCTTGGAACTCATTTTCCAACGAGATGAATTGGTTTGGACCCTGTGTCATAATTGCTACTAGCATTGTGAAATGCCTTGGATTTTGGTTTTAGGGGGTGCGGTAAAACATGAAGCGTGCCAACTTAGTCCTCAGGAGTTTCAACGGATCTGCAGTCTTGCCGTGGGGAATTAACAACAAGGGTTATATGCTCAATTGCCACCATTCGTAAAACACAAGTCGCGACGAGCATGCAGTCCATCTGATGGCATGTGGTCACTGCTAACCTGGGTACCTGTTATCCCAGATGAGATAGTATCCTACTTGAGGTGTTTGAAATGCCTCGGATAAGTATGACTCCCTTTTTATCAGACTGAAGTAGCAAACGAGCATGCAGTCCACCTGATGGTAAGCTACTCCCGCCCATGGATATCTGTAAGCAAATTCAAACTGAACAGGTGTTCTATCTATCTCTATCTATATCTTTAAAATATTGTAACTGTAATTTGTAAGTGCCACCGTAGGCCTATGAAAAATAAAGACATTTCATTCCATTTTATTTCATTTTATGTGATGTCAATCACTGATACGTTGAGACTCCGGAGGACATTGATGTTCGCCTCAAACACAAACAAGTCAGCCGGCAACCACAGCCTTCTACCGAAACGCAAGTACTGCTTCACGCGGTGGTACCTCCTCGGTCGAAATACACTGGTGCTACTCCCTGGTCCACCCTTTGAACCTGAACACAGCTTAATACCAATTCTTAGGCAGAAATGCATGGCGTTGGTGCCTCTGGAGTATAACCACAAAGGGTTCTACTAACAGCTAACAGCCATATAACACAAATATAGCACAGTTCATATAGAGCACAGCTCATATATAGCGCGTTATAGCGAAATGAATAGAGCGGTCCGTCAGTTTACTTTCACTTCTGCATCTGGCCCATTATGGCGCAAGTTATAAGCGACACTAGTTTATACGATTTGACAACAATAAAGAAGATCAATTAAACGCGTGTCGTTGAAAAACGTCTTTTTATTTGATTTTACGCTATGATCTGCGCGTTTTTGGAACGCACACTACAAAATACTCCTCTACAAGTATAATGTTTTCAAAAACTATGGACGGTTATGAAACATCAGATGTGTTAACCGTCTGCTATTCCTTATCAGGATATTGACCTACACTCCGAGCGTCCATCGTTTTTTATGATTTAAGCAACAGAGCTTGATGGTCTGCGGTAAAAACCGCCTGAATATGCCTGTAACCAATTCCATGTAGAACAGGGTTTCTATCTGAAGCCGATCACAGATGAATTGCTATTTCTGTGGTTTACGATGGTCTCTGCATGAAGCAGTGGAATATAAGAGTTACAGCCAAGAAATGGCGAGAATCAATTTCCGCGTTTCCGCTCCCGCGTCCGCCTGTCCTTTGCACGTATCTTACCGTTGCAACAGTTGCAATCAGAGACCGCTCGTGCATTCCTGAGCTTTACTCCGTTTGCCGATCAGCTTACAATCACCCAGTTTTTATTTACGAAATTTTATAGGACTCCACGCAATTTGAATGACTAAGCAATAAACAGGCAGACGTGAATATGGTTCAGTTTCTCATTGTGAGCCAATTAATGTGTTTTACGTAATGGAGAAGTTGAAGTTCGTCTAGTGCTTGAAACTCGGCGCTTAACTGAAGATCCTAGAATCAAATACCAAGGGCGAAACAGCGATTCTTCTAAAATAATGAACGTAATAGAGATTAAGGTCATAAGTCTTCTAAAAAACAGTTCCCAAAAGTGTGTAGTCTACCAATTACAATTAGTTGAACAGCGCTGTTTACTATGGCCTGAAACTCTCTCTGTCTGATAGAAGTCCTGTGCCCAGCAGTAGGATAAGAATGGGTTGACAATACATATATGTAGCTATCTGTGTTCTCAAGAAATTACTCTCTATTTTATGTAACTTAAAAACATCGTGAGGAAACCTGCACTTCTGAGAGTTCTCTAAAAAAAGAGTTCTCAAAGGTGTGTGAAGTCTACCAATTCCCACTTGGCCAGCGCGGCGGACTATGGTCTAAAACTCTCTTATTCTGAGAGAATACCTGTACCCAGTAGTGGGACATAATGGGTTGACGATAACAAAGGAGCAGGTCTCGACCTAGCAGCAGGTCTTGAAGTTACCTTGTAACTGGTAACATAGGCATTAGTAACTTTGAAAGAAAAAGTGTGACAGATCATGTAAGTTGTTAGGCATGAAAACCGGTTGACTTACATATGATGTGGTTATCTCAGTACTCAAGAGTGTTAATGCATTTGTGATCAGCTTCTAAAACTACGAATAGAACAGCATTAACAAGAAGATGTATTTTTTCCACATTTCCGTATTATTTTAAAGAATAAAGGCACTAGTTATAACTACTAGATTATTTTTCATTTTGGAGCTCTTTTAGTTAGGACGATTTCAATGTTAGTGCTGTGTCTGAACAGCACCCAAATTGTAGGTCAATCTTTGCATGCACACGGAAAAAATATATCATCATGAATCGATTGTCAGCGTAAAATGAACACTTAACAGCGATCAGTTATAATTAAAATAAAGTCTAGAAAGCGCACAAAGGATCGGGAAACGAAGTGCAACAATTTGAACCCGCGACCTTTGGATGCGCTGTACTAACTATGACGACAATTGAGTTCCGTGTATTATCAAGACACTTGCTTATAGCTTATAAAATAAAAGTAATATATTTTAATAATAAAAATTCAACGCATCTTAAAAACATAAATGTGTGTGCAAGAGTGAAATTTAATAATTATTTAGCATATACCAAACTTGAATTTCTATCCATCTACGAAGTAAAATTGTTATTGTGTTTCAGAAAGGTATAGCGCCATCTAGATGTAGGGCTACAACTGCTTTTGTGGCGCATTTTGGTTTCATAGAATTTCAGAATAATATACATGTTTTTTCTATGTTCTCTTGACAATAATGAAGATTTGTTTCTCATATCAGCGATTTATACGTTCAGTGCAATACGTTCTTAAGTTAAGGTAGAAATCCTTCGCAGTTCGTCTGCGTAGCCATCAACGCCACACCTATTACTTCCACGTGCAACACTTATATGAGGTATTTTAAGTCTTCAGCTTTCACTCTTCAAACCAGAACACATCATTGCTCGCGCTTATCGCATAAAAGATCTTATCTTTTAAAAAACTCTTTCTCATTTAAAAGATAATGGCGGTGGTGCCTTCTAAATGTAATAAGAAGTTTTACCTAAAGAATAAAGCGAAAGACTCACCAATGCCGGCGAGTCCAGAGGCCCAGCAGTCCTTGACCTGGTCTTCCGTCTGTCGCTCTCAGCGTCCGATGGCCTGGAGTGGTGGTCGCTGTCCCGGTCAGACGAGTTGTATCTTCTCTTCTCTTCTGATCTCTCTTTATACCGCCTCTCCTCTTTTGCTGTTCTTTCGAATCTGCTCACAAGAGATTGGTGTAAATTTTGTTACAAAGAAGTTATAATAAAAATCACTCATAACCCCCCACTATGATTTTCTCAGGTATCGTGGGTACCATGGACACACAAAGACAAAGACGAATACACAAACAGAATCAGAACAGAATCTAAGGTCATCATTCAGATGTCTGTCTGGCCGGGGATCGAATCCGGAACCCACTGCGTGTCAGACCGGCGTGGTGACCGCAACGCGGGTCGTCAAAAATTATTGAACTTATTGACGTAAAAAAGGGAAATACTGCAATCCGCAACTACATCAAAAATAAAAAAAATGCAGATTTTAATCTTTGTAACTATTTCACGAATAATGCGTTATCGATATTTGACCCACAACAAATAGGCCAATAGACTATTTGTACAAACTCATCGTGCAGGGTTTGTCTTATTATGGGTTTGGTTATACATATTTGCTACTTGCCTTCCTTCGAAGTCGCTCTCCCTATATTTCTTGTCGTTGCTTTCCCGGGAGTCAGAGCTCCTGTATCTGTCCAGGTCTTCCCTGGAGTGCCTGTACCTCTTCTCCCTCTCCTCTTTGGGATCGTAGTCCCTTTTTCTCACTTCTATGTCGCTGGGTTCAGGGTCTGTGTATCTGGAATCCCAAATTATCAAGAGATCGTAATAGAATATGAGTAATTTAGTTTTTACATACATTACATTTCAAATATTTTCTAGAGTAGTATATTTATGGGACAAGTCTTGGAGCAAATACAAGGTTTTATAATAACTGGTAAGGTAAACTATAGCGGTCTACCACAATGGTTACGGAAAACGCTGAAAAGTTTAATCAGCTTTTCATTTAAATCAGAATGCAATTGCGCTACAAAATTTCTTTATGGTAGAAATAGTTTTCCAGGTGGTAGAACCAATGTAGTTCGACCGGGGAAGTACCCACCGCCGCACCTATTTCTAGCGTGAAGCAGTTATTGCGTATCGGTGGAATTGTGTGGTTGCCGGCTCACTTTTATATGAGGCGACCATCTCAGTAATTTTGTAACTTTTATATGAAACTAAGCCGACAACCACACCTTTGAGACACAGAAATGCAATAACTGCTTGTCTCTAGAAATAGATGTGACGGTCGAATAATAAATAGCCACTAAAATAAATTTGTAATATAATAAATCATCGGTTTATTTCTTTCTTATATACACCAAAAGTATAATAAATTACCTTCTGTACTCGGAGTCGTCTCTTGCAAGATGTTCAGGGCTCTTGAGCACCCGGGTGCGAGCCTTCGGCTGGACTACATCTTTCTCTTTCTTGCTCTTCTTGGAAGAGTCGCGAGAGAACAGCTGTTTCATCTACAAACAATGAGGTAAAAATAGTATACTATATTTTATGAAATTCAATATAAGTTTTTATTAGGATTTTTTTTATTTACCTTTTCAAGTCCAGAAAGCTTCTTTGTAGCTTTCGGCGGTTTCGCACTAACTTTCTCGTCATGTCTGATTGGACTTTTGTCATAGCGTTCAACTTTTGGATCGAAATGGGAGCCATCGTCAGCACTTCTCTCCCTCGGTATGTAGTCCTTTCTGTCGTCTCTATAATCTTTGACTTTGGCCAAATATTCTCCGTTGGCGTAAATCTGTTCGCTAGGATAGTTATCTTCAGTGTGTTGCCTTTCACTGGCCAAGAACAAAGAAGTATTACGCACATCGTCTTCACTTTCATGTCTCCTGTGCCTCGTCCTATGTATTTCACCGCTTGAATTATGCCTAAAGTCATTTTCGATTCCAGAGTCAACCAACCGGTTATCAAAGTCATAACGTCGTGGAGACCTTTCCTCCCTGTAATAATCCCGACTGTCTCCTGAATCGTGACGTCGTATTCCAAAATCTTTAGTGTACTCACGGTCTTTTCCTTTTAAACGACGTAAAGAATTGTGGTACGATTCAGCATGTTTTGCATTATACCGAATATTGGCGTAATCATCCTCCCTTTCTTGCGCAATCTCGGGATTAGATGCATAATGACCCTTTCTTTTGCCAAACCAATCACCTTTTTCTTTGTACTTATGACCGGTTTGCAGAATATCGTGACTAGAAGTAAAATGTTTTTTGACTTTATATTTCTTCTCTTTATACTCATCTGGTGACAAAGTATGCTTGCTTGGATTTGATTCTAAGCTCGGAGGCTCATATTCAGGTTCTGGAGGGAAAACTTTTCTATCATCTTTGTACCTAGGTTCAGATCCTAACTTATCAATGAATTCCCGCCGATCTATTTCACCTTTTTTTGCTTTTTGAAATGTTCTAGTATCAACATCATACTTAATTTTGTGACTATCGGAATCGTACCTATTGTACTCTTCAGTGATACTGCTTTCAGCAAAGCCGTCTCTCTCTAATGTATTCCGGTAATACTTTACGGTATCATTTACATATTTTTCAGTTTGTTTCATACGCTTCTCGGCTTCATATATCGGATCGTTTTCAACTAAGTACTTTGTAATTGGTTCATCTAAGTTAATCTTTTCCCGTTCAAACTTTCGAGCTTTCAGGCGAGATTCCAAAAGCTGCCGCCTATGACTTAATTCATTAAAATCTAAATCTACTTTAGTAACTTCGGGTTCGTACTGTTTCCGCTTAGTGTCCATTCCATCAGCCCGTCCCCTAAAGTTATCAATATTGCGTGAATTTTCTTTTTCATATTCATTGGCATAGGTAGGCTCAAAGTCTTCAAAACTCTTTAGTTTGTACTCTCTGAATCGTGGCCTAATAGGAGATTCTTTGACATTATACCCTTCTATAGTATTGAAGGTATTTTCATGATTTTTGTAGTTATAGTCGAATGTTCGATCAGCTGAATATTTATGTCTTTCTTCGTACCCGAGGCCTTCATCTTCATCTGAAAAGTTTCCATGTTTATCTCGGGGTGGTGAATAGGTCTTATGGACGGTCTGTTTAGGCAAGCTCGCGCGGGCATCGCCGTGGTCTCTAATGACATGAGCGTACACTATTCCTTTATCTGTCATTTTATTAACAGGCGTCGGTGCTCTATCAGGACTTATATTTCTAGCAAAAAGGTTAGGATCAGGACTAACACTAGGTTTTGTGTATGAAAATGGTTGATTAATATTAGTACCGTTTTGAGGTGATATCAAATGGGTTTTAGGTGGTGGTGAATGCTGATCTTCCTTTAATATTCTCACTAAGTGATCTACTGTATGCCCTCGGGTGAGTGGTGGCTTGTCAGGGGGTTGCTGGCTGCTGTGTATCATTTCCTTATCACCATAGACGTTCTCTTCTATTTTTCTAATGCTATTTTTAATTCGGTCTTTTACTTCGACTGGATTTGTATCTTTTGGTTTCACCGAATCGATTTCGTCAACTAAGACAGTCTTTTTTACGTCTGTTTTTCGTTTAGGTGTTTCTGATATGGGTGGTGACGCTTCTAATTCTTTTTCTTTAGATTTTCCTCTCTTTGTCCGATTTGGAGGTTTGGGGTCTTGTTTATCGGGTGTTTTGTATCTAGGTGGTTTTTCTATAGGATTTACTTTTTTAGTTTCTGTAACGGAATTTTGGTCAACTGACTTATTACTGTCTTTTTGGGACAATATTTCTTTTTGGTACACCTCCAGCGGAGATGTCTTTTTGAAATAATCTTCCCTGGGAGAACTTTCTATTATAGGTGAAAGTTGAGCCTTTTTATTTCTTAACGATTTGAGGAATTCCTCCGTTTCACTTCCCGATCTTTTTCGTATGGGTTTCGTTTTGTTTAGGTTTGTATTCGATTTTAAATCTGAAACGTCGCTCTTGCTTCTTTTTACAACAACTGTTGGTTTTGTTGTAACAACAACGGGTTCATCGGGACTTCTATTTCTTTGAGCTCTTCGGAATAAAGTCGATAGTGACGTTCTTTCTTTTCTTTTCTTAGAACTCACATCGCTGGTGGATCTTCCCAAAGAAGATTTGCCTGTTCCGTCTGGAGAGCTGGCGTCGTCGCTATTCCTTCTTCCAGATTTATCTTCTTTGAACTTTCTCCGATGAGGAAGTGAGAAGAACTTCTCCGGTGGATGATCAGCGGTGCATCTAACGCTCTGTGCTTGTGCAAGGACTTTATTAGCTTCCTCTATTAGCTCTTGCTCTGAGAGATGTGTGAATGGTTCTCTACGGATGGTTGGTGGTTGATGGTCTGAGGTACCCCGCTCGCGCGGTTTACCTGTAATAAATATTTTAAAATGAATTATGTTATTTATTTTATAAGCAAGCAATTGGCTGCAATTCGTTTTGACTTTGGCTTTATATTAAAATATAAAATAAAACTATTAGAGTGGACTTTGACAACTGTGACGAAATATAATTTAGCGAAGTATTTTAGTAACATATCACACAAAAAGTTTTGGACAAAAAAGATGTTATGACAAAAAGTGATGATCCAAGTACCACAAAAAGTTTGTTTAGCTGATTGTCAGGTTCCAACCGTATTAGTGTATTAGTGACGCTTCATATGGAACATTAATAACAGTCAAAATATACGTTTTTTGTACATTCAATTTTCATTATTCAATTAGCATCCGGTTGGATGAAGAGCATGTACAAATTTTAGTTTTTTATCATTTTCAACTTATCAGTATGACTTCAAAATGGGTATTTCTGTTAAGCTTTTTGCGAATACAATTAAGTTCAATGAACTTTTTGAAGTGCCTTTTGGTGCTAACTTTTCTTCAGATAAAGATTATTTTTGTTCATATGTTAATTGAAAAAACCTGTTTAAGAGCTGATTTATAACAATGAGGCTATCTCACTTTTGTTGATGTGTTTTGTTTACATTTTTCGGGATATTAAAGTATGACTACATCCTTTGCGAATGTTTAGTGAAACAGTTAAAGGCTACATTCAAAATCTATACTCCATTTAGTTTTTGGTATTCAGGACTTTTCATCGTCATTGTAAACCCATTATTGTCCCACTGCATGGGTCTTCTCTTAGAGAGAGAGAGAGTTTTAGGCCATAGTCCACCGCGCTGGCCAAGTGCGAATTGGTAGACTTCACA
>DWNE01009641.1:0-10793 GCA_018249875.1 Cecropterus toxeus
ATAATCACCCAATAGATTATGTCTTAGGTGACTAAAGGACACCAATGAGTCGCCTTTGATCACCTGGGTAATCAAAGTGGAATACACCCTTATTAAATTTCAGCGAAATTTTACCAGTAGTTGTTGCGTGGAAGAATAAGAAACATAAAACCTTACAAACTTTCTCATTTATAATATTAGTAAAACAGAATTTCAATATAATTTTAATTCAATTAATTAAGAAAGATTAAATATTTTATTTAGGAATAAAAAATTGTTTAAACAATTTGCCTTTTATCAATTACGATGTTTATATTTTCCTTATCAATATGAACAAAGTTAAATGGAAGTAGTTACGTAGTTAATATTTAATCCGTAAAGGTTAACATAACAAGTTTGTAAACTACATGTAACGTGTACTTACGTCTAGTCCAATTTTTGACCGTGTATATGTCAACTATCGACCGCGCTTCCTTCCTGCCCTTGGGTGAAAACCAGTTACTTTTTCAAGTGAATAAATTTAAAATTACGCCTAGTGAGAGTATAAAAGCACGCGGCGACGTAACTAGATCATTCAGTAGCCTTCGAGCAGTCTTACAGAAGTGCACGATGAGAGTTCTGGTCAGTTACGCCTTTGAATCTCTTACTTCGAAACACGCGACAGCGTGTGGTCAAGTTCTCTTAAGTGTAATGTGAATAGTGATATGTGCAGTGATGTTACCAAATGGATTGGAGTACGATTTTAACGTGGATTTTGTTTGCAGATTGTCGCCGCCGCTTTCCTCGCCTGCGCCGCAGCCGCGCCATCCGGCGCCCTGCTGGCCGCACCCTACGGTCATGGCCTCATCGGCCATGCCGCCTACGCCGCTCCCCTGGCGGTCGCCCACGCCGCTCCTCTAGCGGTCGCCCACGCCGCCCCCATCGCCGTTGCCCACGGTATCGCCGCCGCTGTGCCCACCATCTCCTCTGGTGACATCCAAGGTGCCGCCATCGACGCTCACGTCGAGGCCTCCGACCACGCCCGCGCCGCCATCGACCAGGCCTCCGAACTGCAGGGACAGGCCATCAACGCCGCCGAAGACCACTCTTGGCAAGCCGTAGATGCCGTGAAGACCGCTGAGGCCCAATTGGACGGTGCCGCTGCCGCTGCCGCCCCCGTGCTCGCTAAGCAGCTGGCTGGTCACGCTCCCGTGGTCGCTGCCGCCGCCTACGCCGCTCCCGCCGTAGTGGCTGCCCCTGCCGCCTACGCCGCCCCTGTAGTCGCCGCTCACGGTGCCTGGGCCGCTCCCGCTGTAGTGGCTGCCCCTGCCGCGTACGCCGCCCCCGCTCTGGCCGGCCACATCGCCGGCAGCACCTCGGTGTCCACCCAGTCCCTCTCCCAGACGCACCCCGCTCCCATCGTCCACGCGCCCGTCGCTTACGCCGCGCACGGTATCGCCCACGGACACGGAATCGCGCACGGATGGTAATCTGTGATAGCTGTATTAGACGCCAACCCATCTTTTTCGATTATAATTTAAATAAAATATTAGTCCAGTCACAGGCGACGATGTGTAAATAAACGAAATAGTAAATATATGCGAATATTTCATTTCTAAATGCTTCCTTTATTTATAACACCAAATAAAAATTTTGTATGAAGAAAGAATGCAACATTCTTTCTTCATACAAAAATAGATTATGTAAGGGACGAATAACTAATGCAAGCCACGGCCATTCGACGCAGTCCGTTAACACGAATGAAATATATAACATGTAATTGTTAAGTTCATGAGTTTAGCATAACAATTGCATATCAATTTTCAACTCTTTCCTTACATGAGTTGCTTTAGGGCACATATCATCGAATACATTTTTTTACACGTGCAATCATGACACATAAACGTTTATGATCGGACACGTCCTTATTTCTATTTCGTTATGCGGCTAACAACTGGTTGAGCATAAAGCATGGTCCTACTGTAAAGGTCGTTTTCCTACGCCCGGTACAATTATGCGTCCAGTTTATTGAGACCTATTAACATTGTTGGACGGAAGTATGTTAAATGTCAGATTTTTTTGGATTTAAGATACTGCTTTTCCTTGTTTCAATTGATTTGAATAAGATGATTAATATTTTTATCAGTATCCTTATATTCGTTCGAGATTTTGTTTACATATTGGTTTTTTATATGTATATTAATGTTTAAAAATCTTGCTACATCATGCATATGTATATGTACTATTATAATTAGATCATTTGAAGGATTACTCATAATCATACGAATCTACACTAATATTATAAAGCAGTAGAGTTTGGTTAAAGGCGCTTATCACAGAAACTACTGGTTCGAATTGTTTTTTTTTTGTTTTAAATAGTAAATTTATCGTGGAAGGCTTTAGGCTATATAACAATGCGCTATGATTGTTTTTTAATACATTGTTCTCTAATAATCGCGGGTGAAACTGCGTGGTGCAGCTAGTGTTAAATATATTAGTGTTAAACTATAGAAAAAATACCGTCTCGGGTCGCCTAGCTAATGTGAAACGTCGCGTTCGTACAAGTAATTAGCATAAAAGACAAGGTTACGCCAGGAACTAAACAAATATATAGCACAATGAAAAAAAAATGAGGATTTTTTTACGAAAAATGATCACTACTTATTTAATAAATGTTTATTTTCATTAATTACAAAAAATCAATAATAAAGTATATACCTATGGTACATATACAGTCTTTATATAGCAGTGTGTATGGTGTAGCAAATCCATCATCACGGCAAGCGTCGCCACGCCTATAGATGTTTAACATCAAACCCTCCAAGACCCAAGCTACAATTGTCCGTGACACATAAAGACAAGTAAAATTAAGATGTAAGTTTTGCAATCTTTTTGGGGATCGACGGGACTGGTATCGCTGTCACATCAATTTCTAGCAACAGTTCTTGTGTTTCGGTGAAAAGGTATGGTAACGACTCACTTACGCCTCTTGGCGACAATCTTAGTCTTAGACAGGTGCATCGCATCCGTGATTAAACCCCTTTTTATATAAACTTGTCCATGCGCGAAAGATACCATTTACCATCAGGTGGTAGAAGGTGGTAAAACAGTGTAGTTCAACCGGAAAAGTGCCAACGCCACACCTATTTCTAGCGTGAAACTGTTCTTGCGTTTCATTGGAAGGGTGTGGTTGCCGGCCCACTTATATATGGAGCGACCATCTCAGTTCTCGGGAGTGCAACGCATCTGTGATCGACTTCAGATAGAACCCTGTTCTATGTGAAGTTGCTTACAGATGTCTATGGGCGACAGTAACCATTCACCATCATGTGGACAGCATGCTTGTTTCCTACATATTACATAAAATCTAAAGAACCGTATAATATATAATAATGTAATATGACATATACGCTTCCCACGTATGTATAAGATTTTCGGCATACAAATTTACGATACGGAGGCACGGCTGTACGTACATTACGAAATACCGTGCGAAAATACCTCGGCATCGCGTGACAGACAAACAAACAAAGCATAATTATATCTACATGCATACTAGCCTGTCGCCTGACTTTCCATTTGAGGAAAGTAATATTTTAAAAATCTATATCAATGATATAAACAAGTGTTGATTAAAAATTTAGTGTATCGAACAAAAAGATCTACATCATAATTGGGTTATCCGTTTATTGTTATTGGAGTTATTTCCAAATGAATTTTAGAGGAAAGAGTTTTAGAAGTTAGAAGGACACTAATGTTTATCGAGCGAATTGCGTTTGTATGTATGTAAATTTTTTACCATGCGCTACGGGATACCTACTCCTATAATCAATTTAAGAACATCATTCTTTTAATCGATTTATTAAATGTTCCTTTTCCTATTACTTAATGTATACATTATTTTATATAGTTGTAGTTTGAAGTAATGTAAAATAACAAAAGTCACAATTACTCTAATACATTTGAAGAATCAAAGATGCGCCTAGGATTCGAATCTCGGACGAAATAATTTTATTTACTTTAATTATATAATTAAATTAAGTAAAATAAATTTTGAATTATTACAAAAAAATGAACACATACACATACGATTCCTTTTATATAGTTAGCAGAGGTCAAGCTAATCTGGCCATCGAACCACTTCGAGCAACCGTTGACCTAATGTTTGAAACATTCAATGATAGCCCACTTCACAAATATGCCCTTTATTACTTCGTAACTAAGGGTTATAATTCTTTGTATCGTTATATAGGAGTCAATTGCGATAGAGGCATTTGAGTTTATTATAGAAGTCGGTAGAAGGCTTGTTATTCTATTCTAAGGAAAATTGAACTAAACTTTTTGCTTCAGTTTGATTTAGTTTTGCGAATATTGATACAGAAATTCTTGGTATAACTTTTATAAATAACATTGTATATTAATAGTCAACTTTGGGACCTCAAAATATTGACAACCCGCGTGGCGGAGCGGTCACCATACCGGTCTGACGCACAGTGGGTCCCAGGTTCAAAAATATATTGTAAATATCGAAGCAAAACCAGGAAATAATTCATTCATCGAAAGTGTCTATTGCCGTCCGTGGACATGTAAGATTCAATTAGGATGTAGCCAGCGCAAGTTTCTAAGGCCTTAGATAGATAACACGCTTTCTACACTCATAGCTCCACACTAGGATTTTCTCCTGTGTCGTTGGTGCCATGGACACACAAAGACGAATACACTAACACCCAGACCCAGACCAGAAATCTAAACTCATCATTAATATTTCTGTCTGGGAATCGAACCCGGGACCCACTGCGCGTCAGACCGGTATGGTGACCGCTCCGTCGCGCGGGTCGTCAGATCTACCCTTTAGGACTAAGATGGGAACGCCTATTATAATTATTTCTCCCTTACCACTTCCTTCTGAACAGAACGAGGCAACGCTTAACACTGCTATCATTAAACAGGAATTTGCGTATTTGACGAAAATCAAAGATCTCATGTTTCTGTCTACGTTTAGCCCCAGATCTTTTGTCATGCGTTCTACAGACGTTACAAATATTTGAGAACGTGAGAAGAAATCGAACATAAAGTTTCCTCGTTACATTTTCCTTGTAAAGTTATGAGGTAAAATAGACATGTTTGGAGATTAAACCTCATGAAGAAATTTATGCTGCTTAATTAATCCTGTATATTTTGGAAAAGCCTTAGACTTCACAATGGAAGTATAATTTTAATTTTATTTTATAAGCCATTTTAATTTTATTTTAATTTTACACCTTATTTAGCTCCTTAGAGGACAAACTTTCAAAAATCCTCCCTTATTATATATGTATGTTATGTAACAAAATTGTGTAAAATTATAAACTTCTACATCCACAAGTTCAAGCTATGCTTTATATATTATAACCCTATATGCCTCCTTAGGGGATGCATTTCAAAAAAAAAACCTATTTAATTTTCAAGTATTAATGCTTTTTTACTTTTTCATAATTATGTATATTCCCTCTATATAGATTTTATTTCTCTATATTTTGTAGTTCTGATTTCTGTCCGTACATATATAGATTATTGATTATTTATAAGCTTGTTTTATAGCTGAATTGATCCGTAATAAATGCAAATCCAATCTGAGGTTTTTAACGTCTTTATTACCGATATTTCAAACCAGTGGTTTGAATCGTCAATGGCGATCAAATAATGGTTGATTTGTCAAGCCCATAAAATAAGTTACAAACAATATATAAGTTAATTAATTTCTATGTAAACCCGTACATTTCCAGATCCCTCTGATGATCTGTGTTCCTCAGTAAGCAATAGGTTTATGTAGCTACGTACATTAATATAATGGTAACCAATTCTAGATATGATACCAGTTTGTAATCGGAAACCGTGGCCTAGTGCCAGTTTGAGCGGATATGCGGATTTGCGTCCGGAATTACGTCACCAATGGACAAGATGGCCGCGTTCGCTTATCACAACAGCCTTAGGAATTTCTATTGGTTTAGTAATCTCGATTTTATGCTTTTGTTTCTCATGTATTAATACCTAGCTGTACCACGCAGTTTCACCCGCGTTAATCAAAGCACAAACTATTAAAAACAAACAAACATAGCGTGATGTTATATAGACTAAATTCCACGATAAATTTGCTATTCAACACAAACATATTATTTCAATTCGAACCTGTAGTTCCTGAGATTAGCGCGTTCAACCGAACAAATTCTACTTCTTTATAATATTAGTGTAGATAGTATAGATAAATTCGCAAGGTGGTAGGTACCACCGTCACACCTATTTCCAACGTCAAGCAGTTTTTGCCTGTGGAAAGGTGTCATTGCTGGCTCAATATCATATGAAGCACTCATCTTAATTTGAATTTCTTTTTGCTGATATTTCGATCCAGTTACACGGATCGTGGACACGGCGAAACAACGACACATATAACTGAGTCGAAATTGCATATTAAAATGTATCAATTCCCCGATAGTAGTAGTCTAAAATTAGAAATTATGTAACATTTATAATGTTTATGGCTTCAACACAGTGTTGAGTTGCCACTTGGTTGAGATTTACGCCCAAATTACGAACACCGAGCCATATGCAATGCAAATTAAGGCAATGTACTGACAGGCTGACTGATTCATCGCCAAACTCGATAACATTTTGAGCAACAATATCATTTGAAATTTGGAGGCATAAATTTTATATTGTTCGCGCCAATCTATGTGTATTTTCTAGAACTTTAGGCCCTAGTAGGTCAAAGGGGTATTTTTTTTAGAAATGTAACCCCTATTGAGGAGAATAATCGTATACAATAATAAAAATTAAGAATAATATATTTTTTTAATATTTAATCGACTTCGAAAATAAATTTGTGGTTTTCTTTAAAAGGTATGCTTTTCAAGCGGTCCCATTTTAATTTGAAAATTTTTCTACCCCTAAAAGTAATAAGATATTAAATATTGGCCTCTTTTTGGACTTAACCTTAATTTTAACTTATAAATTTGATGTCTATTTTTTTATTACTACAAATTATACTTATACTCTTTTATAACAAATTTTATCAATGAATTCATTTTCCAAAAGTTTTTTCTTTCATTATTAATGTATGCTAATGACATGCGTGTCGCGACGTACATAATTCGATGTTAATGTATTCTTCATGCCTAATTATACTTTCATGAGTGTGTTGGACGTTTAATTGTCCTACATACAGTACTTTGAAGCTACTTGTTAAATCAGTGACGATTTAATTAATTCGGGATAAGCTACTTTATTATTCACAACGGCTGAATGCGATTAAAAATTGAGGTAAATTTATTTAAAAAGTTATAAACGTCACATGGAACGTCCAGTTTATTTTCCGAACGCGTGTCTGTCAAAATTGCCTCGCTTCCTGCACCCTTCCCGCCCTTGAGAGAGACCAGTTACTTTTTTCAAGCGCGTTCCGTTTCACACCACGCTTTGAGCGGGTATAAAAACCCGCGGCGGCGAAATGAGAGCAATCAGTAGCCTTCGAGCAGTCTACAACAGAAGTGCACGATGAGAGTTCTGGTTAGTTGGGCCTTTGAGCCGATTGGGAAAGCGCTTGGCGTTTGTGTTACGTGAAGTGTTGTGTGCAGTGACGTCACCGAACGGACCGGAGTACGATTTTAATGTGGATTTTGTGTTCGCAGATTGTCGCCGCCGCTTTCCTCGCCTGCGCCGCAGCCGCGCCCTCCGGCGCCCTGCTGGCCGCACCCTACGGCCATGGTCTCATCGGCCATGCTGCGCCCTACGCCCACGGGCTCGTCGGTGCCGCTCCCCTAGCGGTCGCCCACGCCGCCCCCGTCGCCGTCGCTCACGCCGTCGGCCCCGCCGCCCCCACTATCTCCCCCGGTGACATCCATGGTGCCGCCATCGACGCTCACGTCGTCGCCTCCGACCACGCCCGTGCTTCCGTCGACGCCGCCCGCGAATACCACGATCAGGCCTCCGAACTGCAGGGACAGGCCATCAACGCTGCCGAAGACCACTCCTGGCAGGCGGCAGATGCCGTCAATACCGCTAAGGCTCAGTTGGACGGTGCCGCCGCCGGTGTTGCCCCCGTGCTCGCTAAGCAGCTGGCCGGTCACGGTGCCTACGCCGCTCCCGTGGTCGCCGCTCACGGTGCCTACGCCGCTCCCGTGGTCGCCGCTCACGGTGCCTACGGCGCTCCCGTGGTCGCCGCTCATGGTGCCTACGGCGCTCCCGTAGTCGCCGGCCACGCCGCGTACGCCGCCCCCGCTCTGGCCGGCCACATCGCCGGCAGCACCTCGGTGGCTACCCAGTCCCTCTCCCAGACGCACCCCGCTCCCATCGTACACGCACCCGTCGCCTACGCCGCGCACGGTCTCGCGCACGGACACGGCATCGCGCACGGATGGTAAACTGTGATAAACTATTTAGATACCAAAAACAAGTCTAATACTCAAATGTTTGGAATGTTATTTAATTAAAATCTTTTGTACAGGAAATTTGAGGCGAGGATGTGTGAATAAATGAAATAGTAAATACATAAATGCGTTGTATCATTTCCTTTAGAATATGAAGACATTACGATGGATCCGATGCGATATTAAGATTACAATTTTACGATCGCTCGATATAAAAAGAAACTCATGAAACGAACATTAAAGTCATTAAAGAGCTTAATAAGACCACTTCTTTGTTCGCATTCGTAGTTAAATGTCACGAGTAATCTTGTATGGGTATAACAAGTACATATTTACTTCGTAATGTCAGGCTGACATTTTCGACCTTAAATTACACCACTTTGGGTGTTATTTATATACAATTCAGAGCAGTTTCGTTGTGAACAATTAATTATACGGTAGATAAGCGGAAGTGTGTGTATACGGGACCTTGAAATCGGATAACTTTTGCCTGTCGGTGTGAAAAAATATCACGGAACTAGAACGCACCTACAAAAACCTTCATATATAAATCAATTTTAATGTTAACATAAAATATTATTACTTGCAATTGTTATCTACTTTGTAAATTAAAGGTGGCAGAACTCTTTGTGTTTCGACTCCGGAAGTACCACCGCCACACCTATTTCTGTCTTTTTTTATAAATATGAAATAGCAAACGAGCAAGCGGCCCACCTGATGGTAAGTGTTTACTGCCGCCAATGGACATTTGTAAGCAACTTCATATAGAACAGGGGTTCTATATGAAGTCGACCACAAATGCGTTGCCACTTCCGAGGACTGAGATGGTCACCTCATATAAAAGTGAGCCAGCAACTACACCCTTCTACCGAAACGCAAGAACTGCTTCACACTAGAAATAGGTGAGGCGGTGGGACTTCCACAGTTGAAAAACATTGGTTCTACCACCGCAATTCCGTGGTTCTACCCTATTACTAAGACTCCACTTTCTGTCAGTCACCAGGCTGTATGTCATGAACTGTGGTAGCTAAACTGTTGTAAATTTCACAGATGATATGTATTTCTGTTGCCACTATAACAACAGATACTATAAACCGAATAATACATTTAAGAGGGCTTCTATACAACAAACCTGACTTTTTGCTGTTTTTGTAGTATGGAACCCGTAGAGCACAAGTCTGACTCACACTTGGTAGATTTTTAATACACAATATTGAAGAATTAGAGGTTTAATGATGGCACAACCATTTGTGGTTCAACTGTAAAGGTACCACTGCCACACCTATTTCGGGGTGTGTTTTGGTTTGAAGGATGTGGCAACATATCTGTGATCTATATAGTGTGTGATCTAGATAGAACCCCTGTTCTATATGAAGTTGCAGATGTCCATGGGCAGTGTTATAAAGTACCATATGCAACTATCAGGTGGATTGAATGCTCGTTTGCTTCAATTTGAAAATAAGAAGAAAAATAAGACTAGTATACCACACTGTTAGCCACCCACAACTGTCACAAACACTACTGCCTGAGCAAACAGTAGCTATAGATGCCAGGTGGTAGAAGTCATCATATAACAGATATGTTACTTCTCACAAGGACTAAAATGGTGGCCTTGTATAAACACAAAACGTAAAAGTTTTCTAGACTCATAACCCCACAGTAGGATTTTCTCCTGGGTCGTGGGTGCCATGGACACACAAACACCCAGACCCAGAACAGAAATCTAAACTTATTCACATTTTTGTCTGGCCGGGAATCGAACCCTGGACCTATTACGTGTTAGACCGGTATGGTGACTGCTCTGCCACACACTTGTCATTAATAAGTAAGAAAGACACCCTTCCACTTAAATGCAAGAACTGCTTCATGCTTCAGAAATAGATTCTATTACAAGTCATCCAATTTATTATAACCCAAATATTGACTAAACAAAGATTATCATTATAATGTTTTATATTTACAGAACATATAAAGAAGTTGAGCTATATCCTGGACCATGTTTGAACATGATAATAGGCCCTAATGGTTGCGGTAAATCAACTTTTGTTAGTGCCATAATATTAGGACTATGTGGGAAGATCCAGTCTATTAGAGGATCTAATGAGGTATGTAGTTTTCATTACTGACAATTTAAACTGAAGTACTTATTTAAACTAAATTTATCATATTCATTTCAATACAATAACAATTGGGTTAGGGATAACCCCTTCGATCAAATATGTACTAGATTAAGCGTTGCATACAAACGCAGCTCGAAAAAATGGCAGGAGTTTGCTATACTACAGTACTGAAACTGAAACTTAGATGTACTTAACTAAAGAAAGACACTCCTGCAGAAACCTTACTGTTAGGGTGGTTGTTTTTTTGCAATTTTTAAAAGCACACTGAGGCATTATAACGCGTCTGCTCGTTGGCTATGGTTGTCGATACTAAATC